>JAAAKQ030013379.1:4175-18208 GCA_010016005.3 Zanna intricata
TAAAAGAGGGAAAATTTTAGTTTGTAACGAGGGCTAATGTCCAAAGTAGTCGAAGAAAAAAAATGTATAATTTTAAATTCTATTTGCATAAAATTGAAAAGTATTATAATTTAAAAATACGCGGAAATATAGTTTTATTTTTGTGTTGTTTTAATTTAAAATTAAAGGAAATATAAGAAAAAATAATTATAAAAATAATGATGATTTTATTCTTTTAGGTGTTAGTGAGGATTGTATTGATATAATGTTAGCGTTTGTATGTTCGTGTCTTCGTACATTTTTGACATTCTAAACAAGAAACTAAGTATAAAGTAAAGCAAAACATATAAAAAGAAAAAAAAGAAAAATAAATGAGTGATTTGTGTAAGTGTGGAGCAGTACTCAGTTTTCTCCTTTCTTTTTCGTTCCAGTACACGGTGCTGTACGCGTTGGTAGCGTTAGTGGTATATTCGCAAAGAAACTTCTCATTGCCTTTTATTCTCTCACCCCTGATTTATGTGATTCCGGCATGAGAAGGGTGTGAGTGAGCGAGTGAGAAAAAACATATAAGGTTTAGAGGTGTGGGTGCAAGAGAGAGGAGATATTTATTTTATACATCTGTTTCCCTTGACATAATGTCCCCTATATATTGTAAGCATGCTTTCAAGAGTGACAGACAGCCGGCGAGTTTTGAAGGTGGAGGGACGTATAATGGCTGCCGTGGAGCCATTGAGCAAAGATATACTGAGCCAGACTCTTTCCTTTCTTCCTAGGCTGCGTGAGCCAAGCCATGCATGAATGACGCATGGCGAAGACCATTGCCACTGATAATTTCGCCCAGGATTTATTAGGATGGAAGGTAATAAAATGCGAAAGGGTGGCTCTGGATTATACGCCTCATCCCTCTCTTATCAACGCGCGCACACAGACGTAATACACCCGCACACTTACTCATGTATTTATATACACATACACACACTCAGAGAAACGCCCGCACTAACGTCTATTCTACACTACTCTTCTCGGATAAGCTAAGCTCAACTTCAACGCGACCACTTCAACTTCACGACTTGAACTTCATTTTCTCCTCCAATCCGGGTGGCCTTTCTACCGCCCACCTTCTCATACTACTTGACCCTTCTACTCATTTTTACCGTAGTCTTGTTTACTTGAAAATCAAAGAGTAAATCTTATCTATTATTTTAATAATTACTTTGATTTATCTTCATGTATATAAAATAATTTTTGTTTTAGTTAAAAAAAATATTAATTTTTATTATAATATTAATTATATTTAATGTAACGTTATGAAATAACATTAATTTTGCTGTATACTATTTCTTTTTCAACAGTAATAGAATTATTTATTGTAAAAAAATTTAATTTTCTATGCAATCCCTTCCTTCCGTAGTTGTTTATATCTTTAATTTTTAATCGTCATTCTTTGTACAAGTGGAAAATCAAGAAGATACAATCTTATCAACCGGATAAAAGAATAAAAATTATTAATATTTTTTAATATTTTATTTTGTAACCTTTAAATTGTATCTTTTATGTTAAATATGGGTGTGCTCAAAAACAATAAAAATCGCCGGCCGTATGGAAAAAATAATTTTTTAAAAACCGGAAGATGATAAACTAGTGTCTTCCTAAAAATAATAAAATGAATTATTTACTTTAACTATGGATAAAACCTTCTTGCATTGTGCTTCTCAGGTAGACGTAACATTGCTGATAGGATGAATAGAATTCCCATTAACGATAAGGACAGTATTTCTGTTGTCCGCAAAACAAAATTTCTTGTTTTATTAGATGAAAGTTCTACTAGAATGATCAAATTGATCCTATTTTATAAGAAAATCAAGTCGTACTCTTTTGTTCTGAAGCACCTTAATAAAACGCTAAGCTTATAATCATTACTAAATATTATTATTATAACTATAAATATGTATTAATTCCAAAATATTGAATTATTTCTATTAAATATCCAAATTATTACCTCATTAAGTGATCTCTACTCTTATTAAGTAAATTTAAGGAAGTAATTTAAACGCTGATATCGTGATATTTTGTCATATCTCAAAAAGATTCAAGCAAGAATCGTTTTCCTGGGTTTTATTACTTTTTTTAAAAATAAAAGTATACCAATCAATAATAAAATAACAAAATTTTATAATAAAATCACTTCCTTACTGATGATAAAAAACTGATTAATTTTAATATAGAAGTATTGTTTATTTTTATTACTTGAACAGAATTATTTTATGTTAAATAATAATATTATTATTATTAATATTTATATTTATTATAAGATTGGATATATAAAAAAATTTAAATGTTAATTTACACATTCACAGGTGATTATATTTTATTTATATAAATAATCTCATCATAAATAATAATATTATTAATTTATTTTACGAAGAAAAAAAACATTCATAATGCAAAATTATTTTAAATATATCTATATTATACGATTTTATGATTTTTATCCTGGTTTGTAGTGACTTGATGTTTGATAAACGGGCCATATAATATTAATAAAATATCGTCACGTTTGTATTTATCGTAAACATAACGGTACATGTATTTGTTTATTATCATTTTTAAAACATACAATGATTTCCCACTAACTGTTACTGCATTTGCATGAAACCTATAAAATTTTATTAATATTATTCTTATATATATAAAAGCAAACTTTATAAACTTTCTTTTATGAAGCACTCATAAATACATAGTCTGTAATTATAAATTACATGTGTTATTATTGAAGCAAAGGAGAGAAGATTTCTATACAACTTTACAAAGAAATTCCTTTTTCTTTATTTTTAACAGTTAAAATCCCAGTAATACACGATTATCTGGGATTGCCAACCATTTGGAAAGAGATTCAGCGATTCGGTATAAGATATAAAATGAGACTGAACGAACATATAAACTGTCTCGCGGTTAACCTCCTGGATAACAGCGAGGACGTTAGGCACCTAAAGCAACTTCTGAGAGCTGTAAGTTTTCCGAGATCTGAGATGAATCAGTAACGTTAGGATGGGTTGTACATCGTCAAAATTCTTCATTTCGTCTTACCACTTACTTTTACTGGTTCTTTTATTTGTTTCACCGTTTCTTTATTTGATTATTTATTCTTTATATGATTTATAAGATAATTTTTTAGTGTTTGTTTGCTTTTTGTGTTATGAACTTTATCATTGTTTTTTTTTACTCTCTTTTTAGGTATTTATTTATGTTTATTATACGAGTCTATTTATGTATACTGTACAAAAAATGTATACGTATATAGTTCTTTGAGCGATTTCAATGAAAACTTCTCGTTGCATAATATTTTTTTTTTGTATTCAAATTTACTTACTGTTCCTGTAAACTGAAACCAATTGTAAATTAAACACTGCAGTAAAAAAAAAAAAAAATTAACCATTTGTAAAATCAAATTTAAAAGATGTTTTTTTTAATGAAATAAAATGGTTTTCGTAACAGATGAATTGTATCCTATACAAAGAATCCTGAATAGGACATTTCATTCGGGGATTCCAGGTTCAAATCCCGGTTAGACAAACCGTTTTTATATTCAACAAAATTCTCTTTCCACATTCCCACATACGAGATTCAAGGGCGAATTAACTCACAAGCAAAAAAGTTTTATTTTTTAGTTAGTAAACTTGAGAAATCTCGTTTTGTTTTATCACTACAGGTCCCGTAGTTTGACAGCCAATCTTTTCCAGTCCTTCATCCGACTATTTATGAGAAATTACCGTTAATTAAATTTACCAATAATCAATCAACCTGAACTAGAAGTGCTGTACTTTTATAAATTAGTTTTAATAAATGTTAATTCAACAATTTATATTGTTCACAAACTTATGATGATTTTTCTTGATCCGTAGAAAAATTTATCGTAAGGGTTAAATACTGGGTAAAATCTTAATTTACTATTAGAAAGTTTTATAAATTTCTAATTATTTAAATAACTATAACACACATCATAATTAGTGATAAAGTTTTTTTTTTTTTTTTTTTAAATCCAGTTTCATGGAAAGAAAGACGAAACATCATTTTGCGCGTAGGATATAGTAATCTGCAGCATATTGTTTTCTATAATAACATTTTTCTAAAAATTTTTTCGTTAAAAGTTATTCAGAAATTTAAGAGAAGTCCGATTTAAAATAAAATCATTCTTTTTGTAAACGAATATTAAAATAAACAGCTAAAAATTATTAAATTCCTCTAGAAGATTCACAATATACAAAGAAGATAATATTATTAATAAATATAAATTTTTATTCCCATAGATAAAATAAAAAAAGAGATATCATTCGCAGTATTCTGAATTATATTCGTGCTGATACCAAAAAGTTGGACTGCGAAAAACTTTTCGGTAATACGTAATTGCTATATAAATAGCGTAGATAATATTTAGCAAAAAGAATAAGAGTATATTTTCTGTGAAAGAATTTTTCAAATCTACTCCAATCCGTTAGTAAAACGGTGAGGTTTAAAATGTGAGTTTTGAAAAATTCTTACTGCTTAAATTAGTCAAAACCGAGTGTTACTGGCTTACCTAAGCGATAGGGACATAAACAATTCACCGAGGTTTAATATTAATTTCAATAGGATTATTATATTTTCAAGTAATTTTAATACTGTAGGGGGAAAAAATATAGCATTTGGTTAAAAAAAATACGTATGTCTGATTTAACGTTCTTTCGAGAAGTTCTTCTCTCCTTAGATAAGGTGAACGTACCTCCTCCATTAGAAATATTTTCCTGGTGTAATTATGCAAGGAATGTTTCTACATATAATAGGATGATTTAAAACGTTAATTTTTTTTTTAATTAAAAAAAAATTCACAAAATATAGCATTTTTAATGCAAATAATAACAGATTTATTTTTGGTAGTAGCTTTATTGTTGTTATTTCTTTTTTACTTTTTTTGTGACATTCATTGTACAATAAGAAGTTCGTTGGGGGCTTCATTTTTTTACATGATTCGATGTTTAAGTTGAAAGACGTTAGATTGAATGTTTATTGTTTCTTTTCTGAAGGGTGATTGCGGAGAGAATGATAGTATAAAATGAGAGTAATAGAGAAGGAAAAAGAGTGCACCGGAGTGAGAGATCCGTTCCTGACAACCTAAGGGAACTAGAAAGGAAAATTTTGTAAGCTATAATAGTAGTCGAATAGGAAGGAAAACTTTAAAAAAGGACGGAAAGATGAGGAAGAGTAGTAAGTACAAGAGGAGAAACAGGAATAAGTTGAACTGGAGCGATGCCCGGCGGGGCTAGGAGAAGCAATTTTCCGACATTTCATCTTGACGTTACCGAGACATCCATCAAGAGAGACCGGGAATTCTCCACGGCTGGTTAACTGTAGGACCACAGCCTTCTGTACATTACACTCCTCAACAAACACCCAACGACCCACCCCTGTTCACCATGACATAAAACAAACTCGTCAATAACCGTACAAACTGGTGACGCATATTTTTTAAACATTTTAAGCGATATTACAGATTTTCAAATTTCTATATTTAATAGGACATCAGTTTTTTATTTAACATACACAAAATATACGCAGAAAATTAAAGTTTTGTAGACGGATTGTCCTTTACTGAAGTACAAGAAACAGTACAACGCATGGTTAAATTTTTTAATGGAAAGAACTCAAAAATTACAGTTTTTAAATAATTGTATATTTTTTCTTCTTCGGTAAAATTATTTAAAAAAAGTTGATAGCCAATTTATACTTTTTTTGGCATTGGTTATTTATTCTTATATAGAGGAAAAATAATAATACTTAAAAAAAATTTTGAAAATTCAAGAAATGGAATTATCTTAATTTTTTCTTCTCCTTCTAAAATTATTGTTTACTTACTATCCACTGATAAAAAAAAGTGCTGTTGAAGTTTTCATTTATTCAAATAGAATACTATTATTAATAGGACAAAAAACTGATTTCAATAAAACAAGTCTTGCTGATATCGTCTTATTTTTTTTTTTTAATAAAAAAGTTATCCATTATTTAAATATTAAAATACATTAAGATTTATACTAAATTCTTTATAACAATAAATAATCATTTTAGATTAATTAATTTTGTGTATATATTGGCTTATTTTCTTGAAAAAAAAAAAAAAGTAGCTGACGAAGTTATTATATTAAAAAACTTAAAAATAAAATCAATATTTTTTACTGTTTTCTTTTCCCCTACCACCAAAATTACTTCCCAAGAATTTTTTTTTTGATTTGTCTACTTTTATTATGTTAAATAAAATAAACTAAAAAAAAAATCCACTGAAAAATGTACAACCAATAAAAAATTACCTAAGATTACTTTTTTAGTGGTGGAGGGATGAATTATGATATTTCATTCTATTATTATTAAAAGTTTAAATAAACTAAAAAAAGTTCAAAAAAAAAATCGATAATTTTAAATTTTAATTGGCTCCCCCAGGGAGCAAATTTCTTTTAAAATTGTAAGATAAACATGCACGCATGTAACTAACTTAACATAAAGTTGCGTTATATTTGACAAATTTTGAGAAAATTGACCCTAAAGAAACTATTTTCCCCACCCTTTGGAGATATTGACCCCTCCAAACTTTTACCAACAAAGTGCCTCATATACATGAGTCTCTGTGCCAGATTTCATCAAAATAGTTTTATCAGTCAAACATTAATTATTAATAACATTAGTTATTAAGCTTCAAACACGCCAACACATGTACGTACGTAAAACCATTAGTTCCCTCTTTATTTTGTTTTTTTGGAGTTCCTGAGTCATGCAACGTCGAAAAATGCATAAAGCCCTTACACCATTTTTTGACTGATTACCTTACTTTCCTTCTAGCAGCATATCTCTATAGTTATGATGCCAGGAAAGTAAAATAAATAATTATATTTAAAAAAAGAAAAAAATTGTAAAACTGATAAAAATAGTAGGATTTTCAAAATAAAATATGTTACTGAACTTATAACTGCGAACAGCTTGTTACTGTTAATAACTGCGATATTTAACGTATATTTTTAAACCGTTTACAATTATTTTTAATGTGAAACCTTCGTTCTAAAGATCTTAAATTCAACATGTATATAATTATAAAGTAGTTAGACATAATAATTATAAGAAAATTTCAATTATAAGATAATGAAAGAATTTAATTATTTTTCATATATAATGTTAAATACCATTTTCTAAAATAAAAAAGATGAAAATTTTATTGGTTCAATAATTAAAACACCTAATTATAAATTACATTTTCGTATTAAGTTGGTACATCTTGTGTTATCGGGAAGATCTGTATGCATTTCACAAAAAATTACGGAATCATTTTGAAATTTTTTTTTTCATAAAAAATACACGTGTGAGTAAAAGATTGTTAGAAAAGTTATCCTGCTTCGTAACCGTAAAAATGACATACATCCCTACTATTCAATTGGGATGCATATGTTAGAACACAGTGATGAAACTAACTAAATAACAAAATGGTTAGTATATGAATCCAATTTTTCTATCCAATTACGAGTAATTACCTGAAAATCGATGTGTTTTCCTATCCTTCTCGGCATTTAATTAATTCATCAACAAATAATTTCAGATTTGAAGATCTTAAAAATTATCTAATGATATTGCTGTTGCTTTGTCTAAACGTTAGCAAATTTTCATGTGAAAATTTTACGAAGATATATATATATATATTTTCTTTTTTTTGTAAAAATATAAACCGTGTAAATCTGGATAAACAACTATAATATGTATAAAAGTTTTTTTTCTACAGTAACTGGGCAAGAAATAAGTATTTCATAATAGCAGAAAACTGTAAGCGTAAACAGACCGACGAGAATCTTGCAGTGCCTTTATGAACACGACCAATATTACTTAAATGGAACGAACATGTCCTACCATCGAATCTATATGAACTCAATGTATTTCAGTGTCTCTGTGTTCATTTAATTTATGTTTGTGTGTGCTTAGGATTTTAATTTCAAACGCGCTCGCACACTCCATTTATTTGTATGTATATATATATATATATATATATATATATATATATTTTACACCCCCTTTAAGCTAAAATGTAACATGGTAGGAGCGGAGGTAAAGTTCCCCATTTTCATCATCTCTACGATTCCTCCCTATATTTATTCGTGGATTATATTCTACTACACATTTTAGAAACTGGTTAATTCCTTCGGTACAATTTATTACGCCGTATCTTTCTCGTCATCTCCTGAACGTCATATTCTTTTTTTTACAATTATTATTATTATTTCTACTGTATCTTTTATTTTATTATTTCCTTCTTTCTTATTTCTTCCACTGTTACTGTTACTCTTAAATTTTATTCTTTTGTTTTTACTGTCCTTTTTCTCATCTTAGGTTATGTTGCAGTAATACTAACTTTTATAGCCTGTTATGTTGTTATGTATAACCTTATAAATGTTAGTTATTTCTTTTACGGTATTTCTTATACCTAGAAATTAGATTTTTTAAATTTTAGCTTATTTCTTTTTATCAGTATTTTTATTACATGATATTATAAAAATTTATCTTCATCTCGGTCATTTTTATATTCTCAGATTCATTTTATTAAATTTTTGTTATTATTACAACAAAACTAATTGTTTTATACTTCTTTTCAAAATTAATTTTTAGAAAAACGCTTCGTTATATCGCTTAAAAAGTAATTTGTTTGGTTCATTATTTCTATCACGAAAATTTTATGTTAACAATGGATAATTTTGTCTGATTAATTTAATTAAAATTAATTGCTAATAATAGTTTATTAATGATCCTTATCTTCAGAAAATAATTAATTTATCTACCTTAAAAATCTACATTATGATTTTGCATTTATCCTATTAATTGGAAGTAGATATAGAGCAGTTAATTGAACAAAAAATTTCTTTCATTGTCTTGAAACTTATATCAATTATCAAAAGGAATAAATACATAAACGGGTTATGTTGTTCTGAGAAAAAAACGAATATCATACGATAGGCATGATGAAAGAGTAAATATGAATAGGGGAAATAAAAACTCTTAAGTGGGGGGAGAAAAAAGCATAGAGAGGAATGACTAATGAATTTGATGTGATAATTATAAACGAATTCAAACTATATTATATAATTCTTATTGTGTTATACACTTAATTACTAACATAAACTTTGTTTAAAATAAAATACCTGTAATTTTAACCCCCATTGTATATTTAAATCACCTCTAAGCTGCTATTAATTAGGATATAAAGAATTTAAATTATTCGTTCTACTTTTGTCGCATATAATTCAAAAATAGTTTATAATATTTGGAACTTAAACTAAAACGTTTCTTCTTGATTTACAACTTGTTTAACAGTTGATTTTCGAAGTTGACGGTTCTCAGGTTCCAATCCTAATAAGAGTTGGTTGCTTTTTTCACGGATTAGAACAGTAAACTGTGGATACCGGTGTACTTCGGTGATTGGGGTTTAATTAACCATACACCTCAAAGAATGGACGGTCTGATCGGTACAAGTGTACACTTTATTTAAATATCATCCTCATCTAATTAGCCGGATGGGGTTGCTTATTGTTTACTGTTGAACAAATTACAACGTACGCATTAGAACACACATTAGAAATAAAATAAAAGCTTTACAAGTGATGAAACTTTTAAATTTAATTAAAATTGTTATAGGTATGTAAACACAATAAATAAACAACTTTCTTCTTTTACACTGTAAAGAATTTAAATTAAATATTTTACTTGTATTCTGAATAATAGCTGCACTCAAAAATTTCGAGATAAAAGTTAAGAAGCTATCTGTAATTAGATCCATTTACTTATGCTTTGAAGTGCTATCATGGAATTACATTAATTTTTACTGAAAATGAAAGTAATTGAGTAATTTATTAAGATAAATAAAATACAATTTATCATTCTGTGCTAGAACGTCGGTTGTAGTAAAATTAAATTACTAAAAAAAATCGACAAAATGGCCCAGTTTATAATATGCTACGATGCTTAGATATCTGTGAATAATAACCGTACGCTAAAAAAAAGGAAAAAAAATTCCAGGTTTTATTCTGAACAAAACTGGTTGAGTATTATTTATCTAACAAAATTATTGATTGCAAAACTACTGTGTACAAACTAACATATTACTAACAAATTATTTTGCATGGAATTAATTTAAATTTAAATCAACCTTTTTTTTATAAATTAGTTTCTATGTTACTTCTTTAATGTGATAAAAATTATCTGTTAATAAGATTTCATTTTAAAAATAAAAGAAGCACGAAACAGTTGCTGCAGTAGCGGTGAAGTCTGGCGTCAGACCAGGATAGAACAAGTGACCAGTGACCTAGATTATAGTAGTGGTTTCGTGGATGAGCATACTAGCGGCCTTGAATACACGACCTGGCCTGGTAGCCGCGGTGAGGTCAGAAAAGGTGTAAGTGGATACCTGGCCAGGGGCTGTCAGCGAACCTAAACATTGAACGCGGGAGCGGTGGCGGTGGCAACTGTTGATGAGAATATCACGTGGTCACGGTTTCTTGTAAAGAAAGAAGTTAAAAGCATGTCGTCTAATCTGTTTATAGTTGTTGAAAAATGTTGTAGAATAAACGAACCTTCTCAGCGAACGATTAGAAAACCACGCTGGGTAATGAAATCTTTAATAAAGGGGAACGCGGGTCGTGCCGTAGTAGTAGAACTCGTGTAATGGTCGGAGGTCAAAATTTTGCGCTTCCACTTTGACGGCTTATTCCTTACCTATCTTCTTTACCTATGCCCAGCCATCAGGTATTTTCAACCCGTATCACTTTACATCTCTTTTACTCTTATTATATAATCATTTATTCTATTTCACGTTTCCTGTTAATAAATATTATGAATAAATTATGAAACAACGAATTAGATATACATTTATAACAAGAAACTAAAAACAAAAAAAAAAATACTTCTATTGTAATAAGATGAATAATTAAAATAAATTTATGATTTATTTCAAATAAATCCAAAGAACATTTCTATAAAATTTAAAATATTCGATATATTCTGAGTTATTAAAGAAAAAAAGTCGTATTTTTGAATAATGTGAATTGATACAAAATAAAGTTCTAACCTTTTACCAATAAAAAAATATTTCACTTAAATTTTTCTATTATAATTAATTTAAATTCTGTTTTTAATCAAGTTTAATCTGGAGGAAAACGAGATTACAACCATACTAAAAATTCTTTTCCCTTATTACAGAATGATTAGTTAGTGGCACTGAAAAGTATCTAAATCTTAACTGAAGAAAAAATAGATAATATTTTCATTACTCATCATAATTTTGTGTTTATATGATATGAAATATAATACAGAATATCAGTAATTATAAACTAAAAAAAAAAAAATATTAGCAACTTGTAACTAAAAATTACACAGATCCTTCACCAGGAAAACTTTATAATTTATTTATGTTGTCATACATGGAGGCAGTGAAAAAGTTTAATTTCTTTTCTTTAATGAATATCTTTAATTGACAACCTCATCCGTAAGGGGGCTATGACCTCGATCATAAATCAAGTACTTGAGCTTGTTGGTGATAATCCTATTATTTTTTTTTTGTTTAACCTCTGGAACCACTGTTAAGTATATCTTCAGAGGATGAGATGAATGAATTGTAGCGTTTGTGAAAAATGCCATGCCTGACCGGGATTCGAACCCGGGACATCCGGGTGAAAGACCGAGACGCTACTACTCAGCCACGGAGGCCGGCATAATCTTATGAACTGTACCAAGACTTAATTATAATTTTTCGGCAATAATCTCAACTTTAATCCGTTGGTTTTCTTGGATGAGAGAATCGATGCAAGTTTCAAGCGCTAGAGTTGAAACTTCAAGTGGACGTCCAGAACGGCGCTCGTCAGTCACTGAGGATGACCATCTTTAAATTTTTCTACCCACTAGTAAAAATTTCAACTTTTTTCCAATTGTTTGGTAATGAAAAATTAAATGTTTAACCGGTTTCATTTAAAGAAAGCAAAAAGCCGATTACTACACTTTGTTCAACCAATTCGGCAAACTTAAAGATGACTTGTCATCATAAAATGAGATTTTGAGGTTATAAAAAAAACAATTTTACTTAAACAGCTGATCAAAAGTTGTCACAGGATTACCAACCTACTGTTCTGAAAGTATCATAACCCTCTCACCAACCGTTTTGCCTCCACAGCTATTTGTGTCTAATTATTGAATGATATACATATACATATATATGCATGTTTAGTATAGCATTAATAATTCTTTCAGTGCTTAATAATTTAGTAAAAAATGCGCTTATGAGTTTATAATTCATAATCCAGGAACGTTTTTAGAATCGTAAAATTATTGTACGGTTCAATCATTAAAATAATATATGGAATTTTTTTAATATTTACAATCTTTTTATACACCTCCCTCAGGATAATATATTATTATTTCTGTTTCCAATTATGTAATTTTAATATGAATCAAGTAATGCTTTTATTTTTCTATTTCCTTTTTAATCTATTATTTATTATTGTAAGCACAATTTAACATAATATATTCACTTTATTTTTCAAATAAAAGCAGAGATAGATAAACAATAAATAGTGTATAGAATGTACTTATTAAAAGTTAACTAATAATAATTAATATTAATGTATTTTAATAAATAAAAACTAATAGAAGAGCAATAAAATAAATAAAATGCGTATTGATCGATATAAGAAACGAAATGAATGATTGATGGGACTGTAACTAGTGGAATAATAAAGATGGGAGTAAAATTTGCTTTACATACGGCGTGTGAGCGCGCGCGTATGTGTGTTGTGTTGTGTGTGACAAGAGGGAAAGAGGGAAAAAGACCAAATCAAGAGAGAGAGAGTGAGTGAGAAAATAAGGGACAGAAGAAAGAGAGAATGAAAAAGAAGAGCTACGTAAAAGAAAGAAAGAGGAAGAGAGAGAGAGAATGAGAGAGGGTGAATGAGAGAGAAAAGGAGAAAGATGGTAAAAAGATTGATTGATAGATTGATTGACTTTATTTATGGGTTGGGAACAGCTGACAGACAAGCCCATCCATTGAAGCCATCCCCTCCACTCACCCCCCCGACATAAGCATCAATACTGCCACTGCTGCTAATGCATTAACTGTTTTTTATAGCGCATAAATAAATTATTTTTTCAATTACAGGAGGCAATTAGTCATTGTAAAAGAACTGAAACGTTGCAAAACAAAAAGATAAACACACACACACACAAACGCTTTAATACAACGGAAGGCTGTGGGAATATATATTATATATATCCTGTAACAGGATAAACAAAAAAATACACTATTAAAATTAACAGCAGAATTAAATGATACCATTGCGATTTAAATACATCAAAATAATCTATAAATACTGGTGACGTGTATTAAATTAAAACTTTTACAGAATATGGTACATACTTGCTTCATTAAATCAATAGGAAAAATTAATTTTTATAATTAAGCAAACATCTTTTATTTCATGTTTATAACAGAAGTTTATCTCTAAAAAAAAATTTCTAAAATAAAAGAATAAATGTAAACTGATATTTAAATTAAAACTTTTTTTTTTTTTGTAAGACATTTTCTTTCTTTTTTATAAAACATTCTGAAATCTTATAATTGATAATGAATGAACAGATAAAAAAAAAGATAGACGAAAATAAAACCAAAATTTAAAAAAAAGAATTTAAGTGCTTAATCTTATAATAGCAGATATTTAGATTCCACATTTATAAACCTATTCAATGTAAAATGTACTGGTTTCCTTTTTCGTCAAGCACAATTGTTGTGTTTTCATTTAATTTTTTCTTATTGTTTCTTCTACTCAGTATAAATCGTATATTCTAATCAGTATATACGTGGCGGAGCTGTAATTTCAATTACCTTTAATTTTGAAATTCCGGGCTTTTAATTCTGTTCAGGTTTAATATTTTTAACACTAAAAAATTCTTTTACGATCAAATAAAAAAAGAAAGAAAAATAACTATAATTAGTTATAGTTTTTTTTTTTTTT
>JAAAKQ030013401.1:0-11500 GCA_010016005.3 Zanna intricata
GGTATAAAAAATATTGAAGGTGCTGTGATAATAGGTGTGGATTTCATGTGTGGAGTTAGCTTAATTCTTTTGGATTGAAGTTGATATAACTAATGTAATGCAACCATAAGTTTATTACATTTATTCTGCAATTGTCCTTTTGTAATATGGGAACATCAAATACAGATAGACAAACTGATCTCATTTTGAATTTAAATAACATTAATTGTTATCCTTTACCCCATCAGAAACTTAAAGTATTTGTATTAAAAAAAAAAAATTCATTTGGTTGTTAACAGAAAGAGATAAATTGCATCATATTTATCCAAAACCTTTTTCCTGTTAAACTTTTGCCTCGAAAATGATATCTAATATACACATACACATTTACAAAATTATAAGATAATAATTTAGTAAAATTAAAGTTAGACAAGTTTCTGTATTAATGCCATTTTTAATTGATAAAGAATTTCTGTAATATTTCCAGATATGTAAACATTATTAATAGGCAACTAAGATAATTGCTTTTGACATGTGTATCAATCAGAATTCATGAATTGATCAAATTGTTTACCAGTTTCATTGATTTGACACTTGATATGATTTTAGGACATGTCTTACCGAGGGCAAAGGAGAGACAGTCCACGTAATTCATCTGGCAGCTATGGAGGAGGTGGTGGCGGTGGTGGAAGCAGACGTCAAAGCTATGGAAGTAGCAATCAAGTAAATCCATGGCAGGGAGGTGTAGTACCTGGAGGTAATCAGATGGGTGGTTTAGGGCTTCTACCAACTCCTGCTCAGTCTGGAATCCTTTCACAACTGTCTACTCCAGAGGCTCAGCTTGCTATGGCTACAAACCTGCTTAATAAGATACTTTCTCCTCAGCAGAGTGTAAGTGAATTTTAAATTACTTATGCTTCTAGTGAATTTAAAATTACATCATTCTTTTATCATGAGTGAATTATGGATGAAACAAAATTTTCTCCCAGTGAGGCTTTACTGTTTGCTGTACAGTTATTTTTATAATTTTTGCTTTAAGTATTTTTGAAAAAACTGAGATTGATAGCTTGTGTGTCAGTGATTTGATGGAAGTCCAGAAGTATGTAAGGATTTTTGGAAGAATGTCTTACCTTTTATTTATGGAAAGGTGCTTTTAGCATTTACTCAAGTTTTATTAAAAGTATTTGTGATATGTTTTCACCAATGTTAGAAGTTAGACAAAATTTAATCTTTTTAAGAACGAACTTTGTTTTGAAATATTTGCGAACTTTGTATAAATATTTTATACAATTAAAATATTTATTTTAATTGTATCTTTTTATGTTTAATGTGTTACAGTAGATCCTAAGTTTAAAGCAAACTAGTTTGTTTTTATTCTATACCAAATAAAATCTGAAAATTTCTGAAAAATAGTGTTACGAGAAAAAATTTAGTATCAAAAAATTACTTTTATTGTAAAGTACTGGTGTGGTTCTGTTATGATTTTAATAAAAAAATTTCAGATATGTAATGTGATAATTAGTTGTTTATTCTGTAGCATTCTTGGATTTGCTATCTTACAAATTAATCTGTTTTGGTTATGATACTCTTTTTTTTTATATTTTTGCAATATCCTCTGGAAATTTGATGAGCTTAAAATTCATTAGCAAAGCTTTAATCATTTTATTCATGACAGGATGCTACAATCTGTTTCATCATGTGTTTTAAGTCTGAAGGTTATATTGTGCAAGGATGTGATATCTTGTTCATAACTAAAGAGCACAAATAGTATTAGTTATGTCTTGTGATATAACTAATGTGCCATTTAGAAAATAGTATTGTCATGTGAAGGTTAGAAATGATTAGCATTTTTATTTTTGTGCAATTCTTTTTCTAGCAAACTTCTTCAGTGCCATCGTTACTGAGTTTGCCAGGGCCAATGAACCGAGGAGGAATGTCTTACAGTGATTATCGTTCACGAGCTTCATTTGCTGATCGGCGTCGTGAAAGACCTGGTGATAGAAGAATGCAGCCGTACAGTAAGGTATTATAACTTAGTGTATAGAAAGTTATGATTTCAGAGATTTAAAATTATTGGATTATTTTTTAAAATGTAGAGAAAAAACTAGTCGGCTTTCTTTTTAATAGCCTTTATAATTGTCAAATTTATTCTTTTGAAAGTTTTTTAACAGTAGAAAAAAAGGTGGGAAAAAGATAGTAAAATTTCTGGATACTTAATTTTTTTTTAGTATTAAATATACTTGTTTACTTTGTAATTAAAGTCATTTGAACTAGTATTTAAATTCTTAAAATTAGTATGACTACATAAATACATCAGATAATTAACTTTTTTTTTTTTTTAAATTGTATATAACTGCAAGCTTTCTTTATAAAAGAATTATCCCTGTTTATAATAGATTTGTTAGTTTTTAATATGTGTATTTTGATTACTTATCGAGCTTAAATTAAAATTGCTGTCTTGTTTTCTTCTGGACATGATTCTTCAGCATTAGCTCATTTCTTAAATTTCAGATTTTTCTTTCATAAATTTAACTTTATACTATACAAAAAAAAAAGTATTCAAAGAATTATTATATTAATCATCTGTGTTCTTGTTAATGTCTTATTAATAATCATTATTACTTTATTTCATTTTATATATTTCAGGGATCAGTTATCCTATAAAAGTTAATAAGAAAAAATTCAGTCTACCATTTTTTTCAGCTTTTACCAGTGAGCAGCGAATAACATATGGCGTGTTTACTATCATAAGCACATGTTTGGATAGGTGATTAAGTAAGTTATAATTTCTCCAGGCCATTTTATTTATATCTTTATATCTTTTTGAGCAGAAATATTCCATTTCTGCTCAGAACAGTTGAAAGTATATTTCTTTTAAATTCCTACCGCTTATTATTTTTTTTCTTATTAGAAATGTTCTTTCTTTTTTGCCAATATAGGCGCATCTGGATGTCATATTCATTGCTGACTACTGTATTGTGTAACCAGTATTAAAGTTTCAGATATGGTTTTTCTTCTCGTAAAAGAGACAGACTTTTCATATATATTATGATTTCAGTCGGGTTTGAACCGACGAGGTGATGGGAAATCCCGTCTAGGGAAGTCCCGTAGTTCCGACAAATCCTCCACTTCACCAAAGCCTAAAAAAAGGGACTCTGATAAGAAAGATAAGAATAAGGATGGAGAGAAGCCTAACGGAGATGTTTCCGTTGAAGATGATGAATCCAAGAGGTAAGCTGTGCTATTGGCTCTTCTTCATACACCTACTCTTCTCCCGTAATTCTATAATTATTCTGATCTGGCTTTTTTCACAATGGCTTGATAGTATTATTCACAAAGAAACATCATCGAAAATAAGCCATTTCATCCTTTTCCGTTTTATGCCAGATCCATTTATGCAATGAGGTCTCTTACCATAATTATTTTTATCAATCATGGTTAGACCTTCTTGGATATTTTGAGCATGAAACATGTTTATTTCTATTTATTTTAACCGATTATTTTTTGAAATGTTTTAAAAATATATTTATTCTATGTTCTTCTTTCTCTTTATAAAAATCATACATTTCATTAATGAGTGCATTTAGCTTATATATTTGATCGGTGTTACTTCTTTTATGTTAAAATTATATCTTAATTTCATATTTCTCTTCAGATAACTGCTTTGTTTTATGTAATGTTAATGAGTATATTTTCATTATGAAAAACATTCTTTTCACATCTTGTATACAGAAAAATATATGAGCTTCACTGTTGCTAAAGAAGTTCTTTTTTTTATGAAATTGACAGTTTTCATAAAGTTATTTAATTTTCTAATAAAAAGAATGGTTTTTTCGTCTTCTGCAGCAGTGAACAACCTGTGTTCCTAAATTAAACCTCATTTGTAAACAGTGTGTTCCTGTTACTTTTCATTCAATGGTTTATTCGTTTACCTGTAAGATTATTGATGTGAATGCTTCATATTTAAAGTATACATACTGTGGATTCAGTGTTTCTTAATGTGTCCTGTGAAAATTAATTTATTGTAAGTATATTTTATCTTCTACAATAGAAGTGAGTGAAGTTTTTTTTATTAAATATTAATTATTTCTTTTGATGACATGCCTAGAAAAATTACTATTATAGTCCTAGATGTGATTTAGAAACAGATTCTTTGGTTTTTTCCTTTGTGATATAATTTAGCTATAAATCTGAATTACTGTAAGTTGAAATACTGTAAAAGATGTTTCTTTCACTAAAGTTAATTGAATTGTACAGATATACTGTATCATTTCGTAAATTTTTTCAACATACCTTTTTATTTTCCTTCAGAAAGTGTTGAATGAAACAGATTTGTGAAACCTGAAGAATTCATATGATTTGCCTTCTTTTGATACATTTGTGAAGTTAATTCTCAACTGATCTTCAAAGATATAACTTTTAATTTCTATTGTTTATATATTAAAATGAACAGAGGTGAATATTTATTAAAAATGATTCGTTATGCATGTGTGGATCAGGAGATTTTTAAAAAAGTTAATAAGAACTAGTGATGATTCTGTATATGCTGCTTTATCAATTCAACTGACTTTCATGGCTGATTTCTTACTTATAAAAATAACTTTTATTAGACAAGCAGTGTTTAGCTTTGGTTTGTAATTAAACTGTTAAGTACGTTTATATCAAGACTGATTGAAAATGAATGCAAGTGGATTCTTGACTGCTATTACAAGTGTTCGTCATATTTGCTGCAAGTAAGGTCATAACTTCTGCAGATATCCTTGGATGTCATATTTTTAGTTTTTCTTATTTTGCAATATGCAGACCTTGATATATATATATATATATGTACGCCATCTAAGTATATTCCTCTGTTAATATTTCATGTTTCTTTTGACATGTAATGATTACACTCTTAAAACTTGTTTCTAATACAGTATTAATGGGAAACCAATATTTGTGTAAGTGATAATAAAATAGTGATAATACTGATCTTCGATTGACTTAAGGAACTGATACTGATATTCTTAAAGTACAAATATAGAGACTAAAGAATTACTGATTATATAAGAATAAAAATTTCTACTGCTTTGTTAAAATGTTTTACTGTGTGAAATCATTAGTGTGCTTCATCTTTAAAACGTTTTTTTCATGTGCTGAAATGCTTGGAAGTTTTTTTTTTTTTTTTTTTTGGAAAAGCATAGATTTCACTAACCCCTTTTGCCAATTATGGGTGCCTGTGAATTTCTGTATGTCCTCTGTTTTGTGCTTTTGAAGTTTACTTACTGGTGCTGCTTTGAGAGAATATCTTAGAAAATGTATTCAATAAGTTTCTCGTGGTTCATGTTAAATTCTGTAGTTAATGTTTTTTTTTTATTTTCTACTAAACAATTGCTAATTGACTGAGAAAGCATTATCATTCTGTAATTAATCTGTGAATATGGACTTGTAAAAAAAATTAATGTAAAATTTTATTTTGTGTAATTTTTTCTATTTAAAAATTTATTGTATAGATTTCTAGCTGCAGTTATATCATCAGAAAGTAGGTTAATTTAAAAATAAAATTATTCTCAGAGGATTTATATGTTAATATAATAAATTACATAAAAGTAATTTCATGTAATTAATTTTTTGTTGTATTAAAAAAAAAAGCATACCTTTTAGGCTTCACATTTTTTTAAGTATACTAAATTAGAAATTGGTTGGAAGGGCATAGGTATGTAATTCATGTTTTGTTTTTTCTTTGTTATAAAATCAAGCGGTAATTGCACAAGTGCTTGAGATAATCTGTATTTAATTTTTTTAATTGTATTATATATTTCTGTTTTCATTATGTGAAATATTTATTAAATATTGCAGAGAATTGTAAAATAAATATTGTATAGAGTGGTAGAAGACTGAACAAATAATCCCATATTTTGTGAAACATTAATTTGTCAACTCTGTCATTGCATAATGTAGATAATAAAGATGAAAATATTGACTTTTACAAGGTGTTTTGTCAAGCAACTTAACAATTTTGTTTGTTGCTAAAGTTATCCAGTAGTGTATGACCTAGTAAACATAAAGAATGTAAAACTGTTAACAGAAAAAAAAGTATTGTGGAATTTTCATTTGTTAGGTCTTATTTTCAGCTTTGACAATAATGTTCAAGTGCAATCTGAAACTGGAAACTTGTTTGCATTTCATTTGAAATTATTCTGCTTATTTCTTGATTTTCCTTGATTATTTTAAAGAGCAGGTGTAATTTAATATAAAAAAAAATTAAGTTTTTATTATATTTTTTTGCTGTGTGCTTAAATGCAAGAATAATAAGATAGAGGTACTCCTTTTAGAGTACTCTTTATTGGAGAAGTCTGCTTTATTTATTAAAGTAATTTGCTCCTGACTAATTAAAAAAAATTGCTATGAATTAAAATTTTTTATTATATATATATATTTCTCTTCAGAATTATATTAAACTTTTAAACTTATAGAACAAGTAAAATCTTAATTTAGGATAAAATGTACCTTGAATATAATTTGTCTACTATAAATAGGAAAAATACAAAGCAGATTTCAGAAGGAGAGTTAAAATAGCTGAGCCTACATACTCAAGTGTAAAATACTGTTGTGTTAGATTTTGTCTTGAGATGATGTTTTTTTTATTGATATTTATAAAAGACAAAGACCTTATAAAGGAATTTGCACTTCACATTGCTTGTTTGTTAGTTATTTTCTTCTTAGATTTTTTCTACTTATTTTAAGTGCTATAAAATATAGCACTTCAGATTCAGAATTTTTTTTGACCCTCTACCACTCTGTGCAGATATTTATTTTAATATCGAGCGTGAGAGATCTGCAATGTTGGTTTATGGTTTGTTGCATGCTCACTGCTGTATTAAACATGTTTTGGTGTTTCAAATAATCAGTAAGTATTGACTTTGAGGAAGGGGGTGAAATATTGATAAACAATTTTTTTGCAGTAATTCTATCAAGAAGTTATCAAATTCCCTTTATCCGATGATTATTGAGAAGAAATTGGAATTCTTTATTCTAATTTAGCTTTTAAAAGAAATTAATGTGAAAATTATCAATATTTTTAATTGAAAAACAATCAATCTTGTTAGTAAACTTTTAATGCCTAGATAACTTCTTGACAGATTTATTAATTGAATTTTGAAAAAGTGGGCTGAGTCCTTTATTATTTTAGCATTACTGCCCACTCTTGTTTATACTTAAATTCTTTTTTTATTTAATTTTATTTGTAATTAAAAATTTAGTTATGTATTGATAATGATGTGTAATCAGTATCCGTAATGTAGGATATAAGTTTTATTTATTTGTTCAGCAAGTTACTTTGTACAGTTGATATACTCCATTTTTTACATTGCATTTTTTTTTTTAACTACAAAAACTGTAAGCTTGTTTTAGGGCTGCTGAAGCAGTTTGTTTTTAAGTTCTTATAAATTAATTAAAAAGTAATAAATTTATAAATGATGCTAGTATTTTGTTTGAAATTACAACAAATTAAAATTTTTTTGTACTCAATTCTGCATAATGAAATGCTAAGATTAAATTGATACATCAAAATTCTAACTGAAGATATGAACTAAATTTAGAAAAAACATTCGTCAATTGTATTAGTTTTTTTTTTAGATAGGTAAAATTTTAATTAGATTGCAATTTACTTGTTTGCAGTAAATTGAATAATAAATGATGCTAGTATTTTGGTATGAAGATGAACTACTTTATTAGTAATTTCTCTGTGTTGCAAAACACAAATTGTAATTTTTGATTTAATTTTATGTATGTATACACAAAAAATTTTTTCTTTCATTAGCTCACTACTACTTACTACTGATGTAATACCACTGACATTGTTTTGATAATGTGAAAATGCTGAGCTATAGTACTTATTATGTTAGCGCTAAATTTATTCAAGGCCAGGATGCAAATCAATGAATCTTTCTGATTCTACAAGAATTCATCTTATTGGGCAACTGTAACTGGGTATCAGCCTGTTGCTGATGGAAACATTCAGTTAAAATAAAGTAACTGAAAGAGCTTTAATTTAGTCTGTTGTTAAAAAAAAGTTATTTACAAAAACATAATGAGTATAATTTGTGATGTAGGATGTGGAGTCAAGTGTAACAAAACTCTGAAAATAAGATACTATAACAAGGTTTGCTTGAAGTACAATAAGCAATCTAAATAAATATTAATTTGTTGTGCAACCTTGGAAAATAAAATTATTTTTGATATTGAAAATTCATTAGATACTAAGATGTCTGACATTCATTGTTAGATTTGGATTGGTTGATTAAAGGTTATGCTGCAAGTTAAACTAGAATCTTAATTATATCAACAGAAATTGTATGTTCAGCACCTTGATTTTCTTATATATAGTTGCTAGTTTTTCTGGAATCTTTTCAGGTCTGTAATTTTATAACCCTTATTTTTCAAATTTGAACAAAAGAATCAGCTTCTGTCTAAAACTTGTTAAAATGTTTGTTCTAATACTGTTCAGTTAAGTAGCAGATATTTTTTCTTTTATATGAAAAAAAATAATATTAGCAGTGCTCCAGTTCCAACCCAAACTGTTATAATTGTTTTCTATTTGATAATTTTTCATTTTGCATCTGCTGTAATACTAGTTTAAGTGTATGAATTTTTTTTGTTAATGTCAAATTAAATTAAAAATGTTATCTATATTTTTATAAAATAATATATAAACATGGAACTGACTTGTGGAAAGTCATAAAAAATTATTTTGTTTTATTGTGACTTGAATAGTATATAATATATTTATCATGATACATACTTCAGTTTTCCTTTTCAATACATTTCTGTATTTAGTTACGTAGTTAAATCCTTCAGTGATATCAGAACATGAAAAAATGAGCAGCATAGATTGCAGTACATAAAGCACCTGTACATGGGTTGTTCATACATATGTACAGTATCTAGATTAGAAGAATTTTACATATGGTATCTTGAGAATTAAATGTACTGAATACGTGTTAATAAATTGAAAATTTAGTCTATGGAAAGTCCTCTTGTTGATAAATTTTGTGTGTCTAAAATTTAAATCTGAATTTTAAGGTATAGTTCCTTAAAAATCATAAGTTACAGTTTTGTCCATTATGTGATGGCTTACATGTTGGTGTTATCTGTAATTTGAGTTTAGAAATGGATTATATCAACTCAAAAATCTTCATAGGTGTTTATTGTTAGAAAAAAAATCCTCCTTGTTAAGTTGAAATATTTTAAATATTTAATATAAAACAAAAGAGATTGATGGACATGACAGTCATCATGTATCTTAGTTCATGCATTGTATTTGATCATGTAATATAAGTAGCTTCCTGCACTCTACTTCATTATATTTATAAATGTTGAAAATATGTGTAAAAAAGAAAATTGCGAAAATATTACCAATGAAAGGATTGATGAATTTCAAACTACTGTTCAGTACTATTGTAGTAATGTGTATATTGGTACTCATTTTTTACTGAATCTGTAATGCACTGTTAAGCAAATGTTTTCATCTAAGAAAAATACTTGTCAAAAAGGTTTTTAAGTCCTGACAATTCTTTCAGTTGAGTAATTTTAGAATTAATCTATTTTCCTATATCATTAACATTGCATAATTTTCTTTTCTTTCCTGTAAAATAAGTTGAAATTCAAAATTAAAGGAATAAATGCTCAGTGATTATGGCATTTTCTTTACTTTTTCTTTTTTTCATTACCTGATGATGTTTCTATTTAATAATATTTTTAGCAGTTTCCATTATTTTTTTGTCTTTAGAAGTAAAATCCTTTTAGTTAAATTATTATGTTTATATTTACTGATATAACAAGTAGACAGTTAAATTAGCTGTTTTATTATTGTACAGCAATTATCCACAGTATTTAAAAAAGTTTGTTTTAATGAATGATGTATTTTCATTTTACTGAGGTGTATTTTATAAAAGCTGAGGAAGTTAATATATCATTTTTGGTTAGGGAGGATGGTGATGAGAAGAAAGATGACAAAGATGGTGACAAAGACAGTGATAATGAAAAGGATAGGAAAATGGTAAGTAACGGTATAATATATTATTACACCTGGTGGCTTTATTACATTTTTGTGTGTTTGCAACTCGATCAGGATATTGAGAGATAACTAAAAATGTTTATATAAATACAATCTATTAGTTTAAGAACATAGAAAATAAGATACAGTAGTGAATACACACAGTGGTGAAAAAATTAATCCGAATACAGTATTTTTAACAAAATTTTATTTTTAAAAGAAAAAATGTTTAATAGTCAGGGCAGTTCTGTGGCCACAAGAGCACTCATTTTTTGGTTTTTGAAGAACTTTTTTGCTTTCTTTGATGTGTGATATGGTACAAGGTCTAGTTGTAAAACAAGTTCTGGGTTCTGCATAAGTGTGACTATTCTTCTTTGACATATGTTAATGTTTTGATCTGACTTCATCTTTACATCCACAGGCATAAGTGCGCCTGGTCCTTCATGTGTAAAACATAAAACATTTCCAAAACATCTTTTTTGCTGGGTGTTGTGGAGCTAGTGGCAGGTGTGCTGGCATAGTAGTCTTCTCATATGCTGACTTAACAAATGTAGGCTCTTCTCTCCTCTTGGATAAAGAAACTAGTCTCGTTTGAAAAATAACTTATCCGCATCTCAATAAGTTTATTCTTTATGTTGCGACTTAGCGGTTATAGGGTTAAGTAAGGTCAACAGCTGACAATCTTGGATTAATTTTGCTTTTTTGTATTAGTAAAATCAATCCTTTGTAGGCATGGTTCTCTTATTCCATCCATATTTTCCTTTTCTCTTTGGAGAGATGGCAGCTGTTTCCCTTAACATTTTCATGATTTCATTTACAGTACCTAACCCCACACTACAGTTGCTGACAATCTGTCTTTTAAGTCATTTGTGTGTGTTAGGACAGACCGACAATTTTTGACTGATTTTGTGGGGTTATATCCATTGTATTAACTATATATATATATACATACTAAAATGAAAAGATTTCTTTACACAGTTAAATTATAAAAATCTGAATTTACTGAAAACATTATGATTGCTGATATTAGTTTCATATTAACGCAAGATAAGAATAGAAAAGTTCATACCATTCAATTCTCTGGAAATATTATTGCTTCTGTTATTAACAGTAGAACCCTACCCTTTATGAATGAATAAAATATTTTCACATTCACAAATACCCACGAAACAACTACCTGCATTCATCAGCTGTCCATACTGGAAATGCTTGTAGCATACTCTTCACTCTTTACCAAACACTTAACTGATAATGCAATCACAATCCAAGTTGATCATGGTTTCACCAAACTTCTTACTGTTATCACAGCTATGGCAAACAGCTGCCTCCCAGCACTTAATACTGCCTGTCCCTCTGGTCCCTGTAGTATTATATTTCCTTGCCTGCAGAATCAGTACCTGCCTCATTCCTTAACTGTTAAAGCGTAATAATTTCACAGTAACTCTTGTCTCTAACTATGGCTGTTGGAGTATGCCATTATCAGTA
>JAAAKQ030013445.1:0-12451 GCA_010016005.3 Zanna intricata
AATAATTTTTCTGTAGAGTTGGCAAAATGAAGGAACCAAAATTTTCCATTGGAGACTTCTAATTTGTTTAAAAAATACAATGGTGGCTCTCCCATTTAACTCTACAATTAAGTTGGTCAGTCTGCAGCTTGGAGGAACTTCATCCAAGGTCTGTAATATTTCATGTTAAACCAGTGGCTGTGCGCCCTGACAGCCCCACCTGATTTTATGGTTTATATTTTTATGGCATTCAACATCTTTAATGATGATGGTATTGATTTAAAAAGAATATTAATTATATAAATGTTTCACAGTTTATTTTAATAACTGTACATATATTTAATAACAGGAACATTATATTAATTGATTAATTATTTTGTAATTTGAATATCATTTACTAATTACATACTTCACCCAAATCCTATTCAGGATAGGCATTCTTCATTTGCTACTAAATTCATCTTTCATATCTTTTTTTTTTTCTTTTTTTTTGTTTGTTTAACCTCCAGAAACACCGTTAAGGTATATCTTCAGAGGATGAGATGAATGAATTGTAGCATGTGTGAAAACTGCTATGCCTGACCAGGATTTGAACCCAAGACCTCCAAATGAAAGGCCGAGACGCTACCACTTGCGTCACGGAGACCGGACATCTTTTATGTCTGTATTTTCTGAAATAAACAAAATAAAAATAATAATTATAAGGCACGGTACAAAAGTAAGGGCTGATCAGCAATAGAATGAAAACAGTTAAAAAAATGAAAAATCTTTTAAAGTTTTCAAATGCTTCCATATTTACTTTATTTTTCTACATAATAACAATTTTCTTCCAAATACTTTTGATATTTTGAAACAATCTTCTTCAAATCCATTGCATAAAATTCTGCCACCAAGGATTGCAGTCACTTCTGTATTGAGATTTTCAACTATTCAATTACTTGAATCATTGAGATGCAAGCCATTTTTTGAGAGAGGAAGAAATGATAATCACTGAGTGCAAGGTCAGGACTGTAAAGAGATGATAAAAAATCTGTATTTTGAATTGTTTCTGATATGCATGCAGCCATATGTGGACATGTATTACTGTGAAGTACAATTAATTTCTGATCTTAGTATTCCCTGTGGTCTATTTTGAGTGGCATGATTCAGTTTAGAAAGTGTTTTACAATAGACTTGTGATGTAATGGGTGTTCCAGGTTTCATGAATTCAGTTAAAAGCCCTTTTGACTCCAGAATACAGTCGCCGTAGTTTTCCTTTTATACTGGGCTTGTGTTTGAATTTTTTGGTTTAGTTGAACTGGAATGATGCCACAGCTCAGATTTATGTATTGTCTCAGCATTGATATACACAATCCATCTTTTGTCACCAGTGATGACATGGGGGAAAAAAAAAAAATTTGTCTCCCTTTTGGGTAGTAGAGAAAAGGATGTGCTGTTATTCTGTGATCTTTGTGAGCACTTATCAACATTTTTGGCACCCATTCTGCACACAGTTTACTGTAGCCTAGAGTGTCAATCATGGTTCTCTACAAAGTTTTTGAAATTTTTCGAAATTGTAGAGAAAATTGCTTATTGTAAAGCGATGATGTTCTTTCACTTTTGGATTCATACATTCATTGAGCTCATTAGTCCAGATAATAGGTCTGCCACTTCTTTTATCATTATGAACATTTGAATGGCTCTCCTTTAACTTATGATTCCATTGTGGTAGGCCCATATGTTTCATATAATCGATGGTGAATTTCAGCAGCATTTTGTCCTCTTGCATTTAGAAATCTAATCACCGATCAAACTTCACAATGGCAGGATTTGTTATTGCTGCTGTAATTTTTACACGCGTCTAGCAAAGGTAAACAGAAATAAACTGATCTGATGGCAATGTGGTGGTTACATGATAACTTTAAGTTACTGTGCTTGCATGAACCAATCATTGTTATCAATCACTATTTATAACTCATCAAACTTTACTTTTAAATATGACTCTTAGCAATATACAGAACAATTAGTAATATATTTAAATAAATTTGTTAATCTAAGTAAACATAATGGGTAATATTATTGCATTATTATTTGAAAATTAGGATTTCAAAATATGATTTTTATAGTTGTTAAAAATAAATAAAATGTTCGCTTAAGATACTTGAAAAATAACAGATCTTAAAAAATATGAGGCAATTTAAAATATTAGAACTATCCTTGTTGAAAAGAAACTGATAAAAAAAAAATGCGGACTGCAATTTTAAAAAAGTGCTTTGCTATGAAAGGGATAGAAAAAATTTATTGTTGTTATAAAGTTCAGTCTCCTTGTTCATCCAAGTATCCTGAATCAATTTTTCAGTTTAACAAAAATCAAAGTTTTATGTTAAATTCTTGTTCAAAATCTTTTCTTTTGTAAAGACTTAATGATGTCAAATGCGTCAGGCCTCTCATAGGTTCCACTAGCTTCCTTGATTAACAGAAATTTGTATTACATGATGTAAAAACCTCTTTAAATAAAAAAAAACTTTTTTTTCCCCTCTAATATTAAAAAGAAGGTGTAGAGTTTAAGAGTTCCTCCATTTCCTCAACTCACTCTTTCTTTCCTATTCTTTATCATTTAATTAACCGAAAGTGAAATCTCTTATTCTAACTAGTTCTTTTAAAAAAAGGTTTTTTTGCATTTGGGATATAGAATGTCTGCAATGTTATAGGGTTTATGGCCTCTTGTTCTCTAGACTCCTTAAACCTCCTGCCTTTCTTTACAAAAAAATGAGATTCTGGTACGTTCATTTAAACTGTTCTTTTTTAACCAATGTTCTGCTTTGATGGACAAATAAAAAACAAAATTATCATAAGTTTCCATAACCTTTGCTCTCTTGCTCTGTAGTCTAATATCATTAACTCTTGGTTAACAGAATGATTTTAATAGGGTGATATTTGCACTGTTATTTTCCAAAAATAAATTCTTCTTTAAGAATAAGTAACAATTCAAACTCCATGTCGGTAAAAAGGTTCAGGCTTCTTTCCATTAAATTCCATGTCGTTCTAGCCATCTTTAATAAAAGAAAAAAAAATATATATAAGGATATTATTTTCCTGTGTTTTGATTATTGGAAATAATAAAAAACTATGATTTAAAATTGGAGCTTGTTGGCCACCCATCTATCCTAGGTTCTTTTAGTTCTTATTAATAAAATTTGATATTCTGTGAAAATATAACTTCATTTCTCAAACACATCGGGTGAGTAGGTGGTAGTATAAATTATGGTTTGATCGAAAAACAGTTTTCTTTCAGTTGATTGGCTGATTTAGGCTAAAAGCTGAAGTGCTTATCAGATGAATCTGGGCATCCCTAATACCTTATTAGAAAAAAAAAGGCTTAAAACAACTTCTTAACTTTTTTTATTACTATTGTTTGTGTGTGTGTGCGTGTGTGTGTATATGCATGTGCGCAACAAAACACACACATATTCATAAAAAAACACAAGCAATATTTCAATTATCAGATTTAATATTTAAAGACAATGAACTAAGTTTGTTTTAAAAGGAAGCGTATGAACATTAACTCACTGTTTACTTATTGTTTACATCTACATGATACTATCTTATAGTATTATTAATTACATGTAATTAAGGGTTTTCATGATATTAACAAAGTTGTCTTTAATGAGGCTTGAATCAATTTAATTTTGTCTTATTTATTTGTGAAATTACTTGTTTAAATTTGCTAGTTGCACTTTTTGTTTTTCTGTTGTCTTTGTTTTAAGATAATTAACTGTTTCTTGTATATTAATTTGCTTAGTGCAGGCCAGACATATGTGTTTTAACAATTCAGTAGTGAAAAGGAAAGTGGTGGTAACTTGATTATAAACAGCAGATGGTCAAAACATATACATACATACGTACAGGTTGGCAGCAGAACCTGTTGTACTTCTTTCCTTTTTCATTACTCTCACAGTTCTCTTTCTTACTCTCTCCACGCCAACAGTTGGTTGTTCTGTGATCACTTCACGCAAAAGAATTGCAAGTTTGCCCTTGAACTGTCCTTAAAAGAATGCTTGCAGTGCAACTGTGTTTGCGGTTAGAGTCCCGGAAACAAATACACTGTATTATCTTGGTTGTTGATTTCAGATCGTTTTCAATATTATTGTTAGTTTAATTTTCTTTGGAAAATTTTGGTTGAAATTTTTTATTTTCTACTTATTGATCTGTTTGTATGTAGCTGTGGTAATTTCAAAGTTATTAATTGCATGTAAATATTAAATTATATGCGATTATAATTTAATATTTTATGTTGTTTTTGTGTGTTAATCGCATATTAATTATTCAAGTAGAATTATATTTAATTTATTCACAATTTTAATGTGTTTTTTTTTTTTAATATATATTTTTAATCAGTTCTTCATTAAACAGAATTACCTTTTTGAAGAGTTTGTTGTTAATTTTATATATTTATTTACTTTTCAATAGAAATTGATAAACCTCTGCTTATTTTTTAACAGTCTACTGCTTGGAAGTCAAATATATCACTAGTACACATTTATCTTATTGAAGGAAATTTATTGATTATTATTTATCTGGTGTGATCTGAGGAGATTAGAATATTAAACATTCTAATTGTTATTATTATCTTAAATTTTCTTTACATTCTTTTCGTTGAAGATGGCATTCCCTGAGATATTCCGGAACCAGTAAATTGTAATGAGTAGAATTTACCATTTTACTCTAGATCCGCTTGTGCTGTTAATGTCTTAACTTATGTTACATATAAGTAAGATTTTTGTTGGAATATTCAAGTCAAATGCAATAATTTTTAAGTTCTGTTTTTTTTTTTATTTTTCATTATTGAATGTAGTTTTATAATTTCTGAATTGACTGTTTTTGCCCTGTGGTTACAGATACAAAAACCTATATGACTAGAGTTGCTACTACCCATTTTATTTAGTTAGACGCATTTATATGTGTTGTTTGAGATAATAAACTGTATCTTCATTCAGAATTATGGTTCCGCAATACTTTGAACAACTAAAGAAATATATTAGTGTTCAAATTGTCCAAAAACTGCAATGTTTGTAGTTTCTTTTATACATTGTAGCTTTGTTGTTGAGCTTGCTTGTTCCATATGTTGTCAGAGTTATTTAGGTTTACATTCTTTATTCTGTTAGTAAATGTTTAATTTCAAGAGATATTTCATTATTGGCTCGGTTTCAAAACTTATCGGTATTACTCGGTGATAAATTGCTATGAGTATAGTATTGGTTTAAATATCTTTAATATAATGTAAAAATGTTTAAACTAACTGTTTCTGCCTCTTCTCACAGAACAAATGCAGGCATAGAAAAACTATTCTGTTACAGAATATTATTGAGAAATAATTAAGTTATCTTTAGACTATTCACTATGGATTATTTTTCAAGTTTTAGAAGCCAGTGGAATCTATATTTGACAACCGCTCAATGTTGACTACTTACGGCCATACAAAAAGTTGGCTGGATCTGTAGAAAGTCTTAATGCTAGTAAAGAACAAAAAACCTCATGTTTCTAGCATGAAACTGGATCTAAGAGGATTGGAAAAATGTCAGTGAAGTGCGAGTCACACTTTTATGTTCAGTTGCAGTCCTTTGATAATTTAACATCCTGAAAAAAGTTTTAGAGTGTTTCAAATTTGATAGTATTAGTGAATGATGTGTTAAAAAGGGATGAAATTATAAAGATTCTAATGGCTAAGCGGCTTCTAGGAAAAAATGCCTCCAATCAGTTTTAAACAAGATTTAGTGCCACGATAAAAGAACCGTAATGTTAATCCATCCAATTGATGAATTGTGAAAAAACTGTTGAAAAAGGGCTGATAAAAATTAGTACAAAAATTGAGCCCAGTTCCTTCATGAAAGCTTAGAATTGTATAATACGCAACTCATATTTATTAAACTATCTGACTTTTCTTTTAGCAGTTTGAAGTGACTATTCTTTCCTAATTAATAGGTGAGATTCCTAACAATTTTAGCAGCTATTCTTCCTTTCATTACCCTTTTATCTATCCTCTTACGGGTTGAAAAAGTAGACTATGCATCATAATATTAATTGTTAAATGACATGGTTCGGTGCAGAAGAAATTTTATTGCTAAAATAGCAAATGCCTTAACAAATAATGGCTACCATAGTGAAATTGATTATTGGAAGAAAGTAATGTAATCTCTTCATTGATATTTTTCAGCTAGGAAAAAAGACAAAAAATGGGTTACTTTTTTTGTGTAGCTTTCCGTATAATTCTTACTGGTTCATTTCACATAAATAAATTATTAACTCGGTAACAATAATGTGCAAGCTTTAATATAATGTGAAATTCAATTTTTTTTCCCAGTAAGCGGTTTGTAATATAACTTTTTGTTCTTTTTTATAATGCTGGTATACTAAAGTGGAACTCAGGAATTATTCTGTTTGCAGGATAAGTAGTTCTTTTGGAAGATTTGACTACTAAATGCACTATTAAAATATTCTTGGGTTATTCTAGTTACTTAAGTGTACAGTCGAAGGTTATTTTGTTTTTGTAGTCAAGACTTAAAAACGCTGGATTATTGTAGATTACAAATCGTTGAAAGTAATATCAGTTATTATAAGGTGTTTAAGTCTTATCACTTGTTGGCCCATTATTTTTCATTCTTCAAATTTTTCGAGTAGTTTTGAAATTTTGTACCAGAAAACTTTGTCTTCTTTAGAAATGCGTATATCATTTAAAAACTGTTTTGTCTTTTCAATTATTGCCATCCCAATTGTGATTTCAGTTCTTGAACTGAATTTTTGAAGAAAAATTAAATTTTGGTGGAAATTTTCCCCAGTTACTCTAGTTTGCTAATCTTAATTAGGTTTTGCGTTTTCTTGTTCGCTGCGCTTTCGTGTTTTATTATGTTCACTCATGCTATATAATCTATTATAAAATATTAAGCATGAAGTGTGTAATATACACGTGTAGTACGTATATATTATAAGTCCTACGACTCGTACTGGTTAGCTTGAGCCATTTAAATGCTCTGGCTAGCCAGTTTTTGATCGAATCAGTTGAGTTTCTAAGTGTTCTTTTAGCGTTTGGTGTATTTGTATATTAAGCTATTTAAAATTCACTCTTCAATATTTCACTTTTCTTCCTTTTACATTTCTTACCTAATTAAGACTACTAATGCGAAATAAACTGATCGATTTATTAATTATTTAACTTTTTTTATTTAAAATTTTGGTAGCAGAAAAGAAAGATTTTTTTAAGCACAGAGACATAAATTCTCACAAAAACGTCCTCAATAGCATTTGGTTATCTTCTGTGATTTAGATTTGAGAGGCAATTGAGTAATAATTTTTAAAATTTTGACTGTTGTAAGTTTATTTAAACCTCCGTACGTGTAAACCGATTTAAGATAAAGGTTTAAATAATAGATCGTAGATACCGGTGTTCTTTGGTGGTCGGGTTTTAATTAATCACACATCTCAGGAACGGTCGACCTGAGATTGTACAAGACTGCTTTACATTTACATTCACACATTTCATCCTCATTCATTCTCTGAAGTAATACCTTACGGTGGTTCCAGAGGCTAAACAGAAAACAGAGAGAGAAGGTAAAGTTTTTAACTTTGATTTTTTGAAAAAGTTATTTTTCGTTATTCCGTTTTTGTTTATATTTTCTCAGCGATTTGAAACTTATTTTGTTGATTTTAATTTGCAGTGTCCTTTATATACTATAAAGGACATTTACGTGTAAAATCATCAAGAAATTCAGGGAAACTTTTACTTAGACTAAATCGGCCCTGTCGTTTTTGCTATCTAAATTTTTACATGAGACGAATAAACATTGTCAGCTTGTATGTGTAGAACTATGTTCTAGTATAATTTCGGGTAGAACTCTTCGCAGGCTAACGCTGGTGTGTCAAATGATTTTTTAGGCTGGCTGGTACAAACTGATCGCTTTCTGCGGTTGTAAAAGTGCCAAAACGTATCGTTTTTTGTTGATCAACTATCTTATTGCCACCGCGTCATTGTGTGAATGTGTATTAATATCTTAAGCCGGACTGCAATTATTGAGTTAGTTTTGATATTGATGTGGATACAGAGGATACTAACGGATTTATTTTTTCTCGGTGCAGTACTTTTATCATGCCGGTTTGGGTTTTTCCCTTAATCTTTGTTATTTTTACAGTCGTCGGAGTATAAAAGTATTATAATTTTCTTTTATGTAGATAAATAAATGTTGTCATGTTTACCAAGTATTATGCCTTCTTTAGATTAGATAGTTAACGAAAGTAACGAGAGAAAATTGATGGATATTGGATAACGAAAGTTAGTAGCTACTCTTTATTAAAATATTTCATATTTGTGAAGTTTAGAATTTTCTCACGATTTTTCTCTAGATAGACTTTGATTATTGAAATAGGTACGGATGAAAAACTATTTCGTTTAATAAGATTCGTTATTTGGTAGATCACAATTTGTTTCTGTTGCACAATTTTTATTTTTATATGACTGAAGTTATTTATTTATACTTTCTTTCACAAGCTGCACAAGGCTTTTCTCAAGTAATGAGCTGTTGATCTGTGTATGTGATAAAAAATTTCATTCAGAACTGAACCTAAAACCTTTCGTTTACAAGCTGGCACGCCATTATTACAGTGAGTTTGGCAGTTTTGTTCGCGGTTTGTTTTGCACTCGGTAGCTTCTTTTTGAAGCTAAGATTTTCTGTAATTTTAAAATAATACTGATCATGATTTAATCATTCAAGAATTTTTTAAGTTTGGTTAAAATCTTGGATTTAACGGGGTTGTAATTCTAATCTTGCAACTTTGTATTTTTGTTTATGCAGGAATTGCAAACATGCCGTTTTAGTGTTGATCGTAGATATTTGTTCTTTTTCTGAAACACAAACTTTTAACATAAAACATTTAATTTTCTAATGTAAGAGTACTTTGTTTGATTCCGTATATCCATCTCTATCGTCTATTAAAATATTGAGCTGTACTATAAGAGTATGTTTTTGTTACGGCCTTTCTAACCAACAAATTTTTTTTTTGTTTAAGTAGAAATGTCCGGAAAATTTTGTCTTAAACGTGTTACATGTGCTATCGAATAATGTAACTTTATTAGTTCTTCCTCATCAAAAATAACGAAATGTTAAATAAGATGCGGTTAATAAGTTTCAATTAATCGCATCAAAAGCTAAAGATTCGTTGATCTTATTAACTTTTGTAACTTCATTAACCTGAGATTAGATACGATTTCTTCGGTAAAAATGGTGAAGTAAGAATTGTAAAATATCAAAACAGAAAAGACCGAAGGTTTATAATTTCTAACAGTTATTTTCATAGCTGTCAGAAATTATGAATTACGTGCTTCTTACCATTTAGGTAGCCTTACTGGAAAACCCCAAAGGATCTTGATTGATGGATCGATTCCAAAAGTGGGCTGTTACTAGTCTAAATTTTTCTAATCATTTACTTTCGAAACATTAAAGTTGATTCGATCTTTAGATATACGTGCGCGTGTTCGTTTACACCCGTGGTCTTATTTTGTCACGGTTTGTCTCCTTTTGGAATTGTTCTGATGATGTGTGGAATGTACCGGTTGGCGGAGTAGTTTTCGTGTCTGTTGTTTAATGTATATTTTAATTTGTCGATGCTTTTATCTGGTCTAATATAATGTAGGTTCTGCTCGTATACAGAAGCGATATTCATCGGACAGATGTGCATTCTTGTGCATTCTCTGTAGTTAGCTTTACTTACTCGTCAAGCCGGTTTCTTCTCCCTTCTTCATATTTCTCCTATTTCTACTTTTATTAAATCTTTTACCTACAACTTCATTACACTCCAAAATAAGCCTTCTTTATACTTACTTAATTTAGTTTTTTTATGTCGGTTTATTTATTGTGCTTTTAATTTTTCTAAAGATCTCTATTAAGTAAGGACTCTGTGGTTTTAATCGTGTTGTAGCATCATAAACTTGTGTGTTAAGAAGCAATATGCTAGGATACATTCTCCATGATATTAAGTAAGACATTTTAAACTGTCTATATTACGGTATTTAAAAAGTCATATCTAAATTGTGAAGATTTTATTTTAAGCGCTGTTAATAAATCTTCACTAAGAACGCCAAAACGCCTGTTAAAAATCATTAACGATGAATAAGGAAAAGTTAAAGTAATTGATGTTTTTCCTCGTTTAGGCAGTAGTTTACAACTGACGATCCGATCCGGTAATATATCTTTTGTAATTAGAATCGGAATGTGTTTTAAATGTCGACCAGCGTTTTGGATGGCCGCATTGGGCCGTTGGCGATTGAAGAATAACTTCTTCAACATTCGACATTGCTATCCTCTGTGTATCTCCTGTACCCGGATTATTTAGCGTTTAAAATTTTTGTTTTGTATCTCTTGACAATTTTTGACGGTTTGATTGTTATTATTATCCGTTTTATGTTAAGTAATTTTTCCTTGTCAAAAAATTTGTGCTTCTGAAATGACATTTATTTGTTTTCTGTGTTTTTGGGTGTTTAGCCTTGGATGTTTAGCTTTAAGGTACGGTAACCTTCAAAGAAAGAAGGCACTTTTAACTTCGTTTCGCTTATTAGAATCTTTTTGACACCTTCAAGGGTTATAGGCTTACAATTCTAACGAATATCTTTTAAAAGTATTTAAACAAGTTTATTATGTATACATTTTTTTTTTTTTTTTTAGTTCAATAACTATATAAAAGCTCGATTTATGCTAGAAAGAACCTTCCTCTGGTAGAATGCTTTTGAATTTTATGCGATCATCAGTTAATAACTCTATTTGATTCTATCGCTGATTCTAATGTATGTGATTATTTATTTAAAAGGATTTAATAAACTACTTAAGAAATCTATTTATAATATAGTGTAGTGGTTAATTAAATAATTTGATAATAAAAATTAAATTGATTTTCTTTATTAAATAAATGTTAGAAAATATTTACACTGAATTTAAACAATTATTTTAAAACTAATTTTATATAACAACTTAACAAAACTTCAATACGTTTAGGTATACACAGCCATAACTACAAAGCAACGCGATCCGGATAACTACAACAGTCTTTCTATACTGTATTAATGTATACATATATGCGTACCGGTATAGAGAAAGAAATAAAGAGCGAGAGAAAGAAAGAGAAATGGACTCAACGTCTTTCCTTACTTATATTAATGTAATCGTATATGCGCATATGCGTAAGTATACAGAAAGAGAGAAAGAAACAAAAATGTACTGGGAATCACCGACGTTTTTTCTCCACCTCTCATTCTATGTATATATTATATGCGTATACGTATAAATTCTTGCTCCATGTCTTTCTCTCTCATATATATATGCTTAGCGTCTCGTGATGATTTTTGATTACGAGTCAGCTATTTTTTTCTTCATGCAAAGGTCTTTCACAAACGTGTCCGGCAAAACGCGTAAAAATAAATTTTCACTTCAAAAAAAAACAAAGTTGCTCCTTTTTTATTTAGAAAAACTTTCAATCACCTTTTGCATAGATAATGTTTAGTGTTTTGTATTAATTGGTTTCGGATTATACGGTTCGTTTGAATTCGGCTTTAGAATGGAGTAAGGTTTGATCATTGACCATTAGAATTAGTTATCGATGAAAGCCTATGAAAGTGATATGTTAATGTATTCTTATAGCACAAAATGTGTTTCGTTTTCTGCTCGATTCGACATTTTGTTCAAGAACGCAGATAGAATTTTTTTTTTTGTTGAATAATTATTTAACCTTATTAGCATTATTTTATTTGTTATTATATATAAAGTAAGAAAACGTTTTCACGTTATAATTCTTTAAACGGGCCTGTTGAAGTGTAGCTATTATTTTCTTTTTAATAGAAAAAGAAAAATTAGTCTGCCTCATTAGCAGGTGAAATTGAATTTTTTAACGATCAAATAAAAGTATGATTTCCGAACTCTTGGGCCTGCTTTATGTAAAAAAATGCTACATCAAACTGCACTCTTTTTTTTACATTATTATGGAAAAAACATTGAAAAAAATTTGGAATCATTTTGCCTGGTTTATTCATCGTTTTATTTCTATTTTTCACCGTCAATTTTTTTATCTATTAAGATTAAATAAGTGGACGTAAGAACCTATGAGCTAGTTTCAAGTACGTATTTACATATTCTACTTCCGGATTTTATTGCAAAGGAAGAATTAATAGTTGAAAAATTACTTCTCTGAAACTTGATTTACTTCGGAAAGGAAAGAAATTTATTTGATAAAAAGGAAATTTGTTTTGTAATTAAAAAAAAATTTAATTAATGGTATTTTATCTGATTTAATTTTGTTCTGTCAAGCTCATATTTTTCTTTAAAATTCGAGGTAGGATATTTTTTCCTATCTTTTCTCCCTTACATAACCGAAAGAAAACGAAAGTGTCTAGTAATTTTCTTGTGCTCATTTATTTCTACACTGTAGGTAATAAAAGATATCTTAAAAGAAAAAAAAA
>JAAAKQ030013468.1:0-18203 GCA_010016005.3 Zanna intricata
GGAAGTACCCCGACCCAGTGCACTCTTGCTTGTGTACTGGACCAAAGCATCCTCTGCAATCAGGCTGCCTCCCATGCCCTCACATCGCTGTGTATGGTATTACAACAAGTTAACCCTACTTACTACAGTTACTATTAAAGACATTCTACTTTTTTATGATGAGATAATTTTTTTATCTTTTGAAAAATAATAAGCTTGACCAGAATATGAATCCAGAACTATCCTGAATTAAAAACAGCAGACCTATGACCACTCCACCACAGGGTTGTCATGTATTATTATTAATGCGGATTTACACACATAGAATAGCTAAAGCAAGCTTCAGTACTAAATCCTTTTTCTTCTGTTTACTCTGTGCTGTTCTTTTAGCTTCAGCATATCTCTTAAATTATGTTTCATTTATTTTAATATTTTTCTTCCTTTATTGTTTTTACACTAAACATGTCTTTCTTGAACTAAATTCTTTGAACCCTGTCCATAATAAATAGTTTACCAGTCTTCTTATTCCTTCTATAAGATTCTGCCATAAACATCTCTTTCCTACAATCTGGGTTAAAAATATTTGTGTTCACTATTTCTTCATTTTATATTGTATTAATTTTGAACACTTTCCTGTAACTCAAATGTTCTCAAATGTTTCTGTACAAGCTCCATTGTCATAAAATATGACACTTGATACAGATATTTTGATAAGTTTTTCTATTTGCTACATCTGTGTTTGATATCATCAGGTTTCTCTTTTACATAAACTCTCTCTTGGCCTGCCTGAATCTGCTTTTGATATGTTATCTATATCTTGCATTCTTTGTAATTTTACTACCTAAATAAAAAAAAAATATCCTCAAACTTTTTCTAATTGTATTCTTCAATCATACTATCTGATTTCTGTTAAAAAAATTTCATTAACTTTGTTTCATTTTTGTTTTTATTTTTTTCAAATTGAATTTATTTTCCACCAATGAGTCAGTATTTTTTAATAGCAATAAATCATTTTTTTTTTTTTTTTTAACTAAGATCCAGTCAAAATCCAGTCATCAGCCATTCCTTAAATTTTTAATTTTTTGTTCCAGACTTTCCTGTGTTTCCAAATTTGTTTCTTTTAGTACTTTTAGCTCTTTTATTACTTCATCAATTTTGTTAATGATAATATTAAATGAATATAAAATATATAATATATTATAAATGTATAAATGTTTATGAATGTATATTTAAAAATGGTGTATAAAATCTATTATATAATGCATGTCAGTACAGTTTATTGATTATTTCTCTATTCTTTGAAGTGTCTGTCATAAATTTAATCTTTATTGGAGATTTACCTTTTTTTTAAAGACCTAGGGCACTATAAATATTATACAGAATAATTACCATATTAAAAAACATAATTAACAATATAAATAAAAAATAAAACACAGTGTTTTTTTTTTAAAGTAAATATAATTCATTTTGTGCAACTGAATTAAATAGATAAAAATAATTCTGATTAAATTAATACTATCAAGCAGTACTGCTTAGGAAAATTAATATGATTATAATCGTGTTAAAAATTAAATAGAAATTGATATCTGTAGTAATTATTATATGTGTGCATATTGTTTTATTAAGTAACTAGTGAAGATTTTTTAAATGAAGTTTTTTTATGATATTTTAAATAAATAATAGTTGAAAGTGTCACTCTTAAAAAAAAAAGGATTTTTTTTATCAAAAGGTACCATTCTTCCTATTTATATTACAATCTATGTCATATCTATGTAAACAATGGATATGTTGGTTTTGTTTTGTTAACGTGTAATTATTAAAATATTTAGTTATTTAAATCTATTTTTACGAGAAGTCTTGCTATTTAAATTGAATGTAATTCTTATTGATTTCTCTTTAAGAATTAAAATTTTGTTGAAGTTCTTTTTCTTGAACCTTTAGATATTGGTAATCCATAATTATTATAAGATTTACGTTTTTTAAGTAATGTAATATTTTGTTCAAAGATTTATTTTACAAATATTGTATCCGATATGATATTTTTATTTAAATAATTTTTATTTATTGAAAAGGAAATCTCTGTACTTCTATTGCACTACATTGTAAAATACATTAAAAGTATTTTGTTACAATTTTTTAATACTTTGTATTTCCATAACTTTTTCATTACAATATTATTTTAAAATCAATTAACACAGTGATAACTATTTTAATAAAATATTTGAATTTTCAGATAAAAAATATATATATTTGTGCTTTGTTAATATAGTATATATAATGAGTAGAGAATCACTGGATTTTAGATCTAATAACTTAAATAGTCATCATGAGAGTTATTTATTGTTGCTATTTTAATTTATTTCTATTAATGTAATATAATGTATATATACATGAGTTGTTTAGTGAAGTAATATACCTTTTTGTTTTAACAGATTTTAGCATGCGTAGCTGCAGCATCATTCCATTTTCCAGTTGGAATAGTGGTAGCCTTTTCTGCTATTCTTATTCCAAAACTAGAAGCACCAGATTCTGAAATTAAAGTTACTAAAGAAGAAACATCTTGGATTGGTAAGAGATTTTTTTACTGTTGCATTATGATTGTTTTTAAATGCAGGTTATGCATGTGAATGTATATACGAGTATGTCCAAAGAATATTTATTTGTATGTATGTATGCATGAATATTTATGAAATAAAAAATTTGCATTAAATACGTGGTATTCTAAAAATTTGTGTCTTAATTTTGTATTAAATTTTTTTCTGAAATGTGTAGGTTATACGTGCTCATCATTTATTCATTCATATTGGGTAAGTATTGTTAATAAAAAAAATTAATCACATTTAAAAAAAAATAACACAAATTTTTACCAAACTTTACTGTCAGTGAAAAAAAAAATTTTATTACTCGAAAATATTTTTAAACTTTTTTGTAATAAACATTACAAAAATGAAATTAATGGTGTATTTAGAGTGACACAGGGGAGTTTCAGTGTCTCTTGAATGAGTTGCTGCATATCCCTATGAATATTTGTCTTGAGTTTGTGTAATGAATGGGGTTTTGTTGACATAAACTCACTTTGTTAAATACTCCCATAGAAAGTCACATATCCAAGATCAGAAGATCAAGAAGACCAAGTCACATCTTCAAAACTGGTTATCAAATGATCAGTAACAATTTCTGTAAGTCAGCGTTTCTCAACCTTTCAATATTTGCGACCCAATTCTTAATCATAATTCTCAGTGCGTCCCCCATCTTGTACAATAATAATGTATTTTGAGTATTATGATGCTAAAGCTATACTACAACCTTAATTACACACCTTACAAATTACAAAGTATAAGTAAATTTGTTGATATTTAGCAACATCGATTTGCAGTATTGACAAAACCAGAATCGATGCCTCTCTATTGCTCTGTCTTTTGTTTTTCTTTTTTTTAATATAACCATACTTTTTTTTTTTTTTTTTTGGGAGCACTCCACACAGTAGCTGTCACCGCCATTAGGCATATCATTAGCTGTTGCAAAGTGCTGTGGCAGCAGATGAAACCTACTAAAAAAAAAAACCCCCCCAGGGTTCCGGCTTGGGCTCAGAACAGGACCCCATTGGGGTCGCCCCTGTCTCAACAAGACTCTCCGACCCTCTGCTTCAGGGGTGCAGAGAGCTCTACACCCTTCACGGCCCTATGGCCTGGAAGGGTGTAGTGGTAGGTGTAGACCTATCGCTACGGAGGGCTAAGTATGGATTTCGCACGCCCAACCCTCCCTTCCTCCCACTGCGCGACCCTCACACACCTTGAGAGGACCCCATGTGTTGTCAGAAGTACCTCCATCCAGGACACTCTTGCATGTGTCCCGGATCCTCGGCAATTGGACTGCCTTACTGGCCCTACACATCGCCACGTTTCATCCCAGTGTCTACAATTTTATTTTATGCCTTTTCACCTTTTTTTTTTTTAAGCGAGAAATTAATCTTAACTTGACACAAGTTTTATAAGTATCGCACCTGGGGTACGTGCAGTCCTAGTGGTTGTATGTCACTACTCTGCCCCCCTCCCCGTGCAGCTGCCTCCCTTCCCTTAGTTTCTAACATCCTAGCCACCAATACTGCCACCTCAGCCCACTGCTTCTTTCCCTGGAGCATATACTCTATGATATTGTCTGGGTTCAACCAGCTCAGACCCTGCAGTCTCTTGACCCCTTCCCACCTTCTGTAGTGAAAAAATACATGCGCCGATGTATCCTGTTGTACTTCGCAATATATTCATTCCAGAGATGCCCTTCTGCAGAACTTGCATAAATAAACTCCGAACTCACCGTGACCTGAAAGGAGCTGGGTTAGGTAATCCATTTCCCCAACCTTATCCAAAGTCACGGTTGCCGGCGTGGGATCAAGCGTCAAGTCCATTTTCATTTCCATGACTCCTTCCACTCTGCCTGCCACTGTTCCATCCGCAGCCTCTTTGCCTTGGATTCACTGCCAGCGAGGAGTCACTAAGGCCTCTCTTTCACAATTCCTCAATATGACCATCCAGCATATGCTGTTAAAAGCGTTTTGGATGTCAAAGAGAATCACCAATGGGATTTTCTGATACCTCCAGGGGTCTGCTGCTCATGCTTTTGCCCAGCCAAGGATATGCTTGACCACGTCCAGCGTTGACCACCCTTTTGAAGAAGCCAAACTGGCGTGGGGAGAGTCCTCCAGAAGTCATTAGCTCCTCGTTGATCCTTTCTGCAATCATCTTCTCGTACACCTTGCTCATCGTGTTGACGAGACAAATGGGTCTACACTTGGTCTCTCCCCCTGCAGGTACCCCATCTTGGGGAGGAGTACGAGACACACCATCTTCCAACATTCAGGGAAGTCTCTCCATTCCAATACACTGTTGAGGACGTCCAACTCTGTCCACGGGACCCGATCTGTGAGGTTCCTGATAACAGCCCCAGGCACACTGTCTGAGTCAGGATTTTTTTTTGAAGTTTCTTCCAGGGCACCGACCATTGTAGTTCATCGATCAAGAAGGGTAGTGCCCAGCCCATCCTTTGCTCCACCCAGTCCCCTTCCTTCAGCACAAAAAGCGATTGTATGGCCCGTAGGTTTTGTCCTCTCGATAGCTTGGGAAGGCTATACCAAACTTCTGAGCCAGAATTTGCTAGGCCTATCCCTAGGTGTTTACATCTTGTTCTCCTACGAGCTTCCTCCATGCCTCTTCCTTGGCTGACTTGATTGCATTCCTCAGTCTCCTCTTCGACTCCCTGAAATCATCTTGTAGGTTATCCAGGTGTCCTTGTGGAGTTGTGTGCCGTCTTCTCACCCTCAGCAGGTGCCTCCTTTTGCCCTGCATCTCTTTCCTCAGAGATGCAATATCCGTCGACCACCAATAAACGTTTCTACCACGCTGCCCACTGGCCTGCGATGCCTGTCTGCACCTTTCAGCTAGCGCAGCCATGAGCTCTGCTGGATTCGGGGGCTGGAAACATGGACCCCTTGTCCATGATACTGACCGTTTGTTTGTCAATGGGCTGCCATCTTTGGGTCGGCTGCTGGTGGCATGGCCACTCGTCAGTGATCAAGAACATAATTGCTCTGTGATCACTGGTGAATTCCTTGTCGCTGACTCTCCACCAATGGTGCTGTATCTTCTGTTATAGCTGTGATGTCCAAAACCGACCCAGATCCCCTACCTACAAACGTTGGGACAGTTCTTCCAGGAATTCCTGGAACTTTTCATTTCTGCAGTTTGGGAGACATTGGGGAATTTGTCTCAAACAATCTGTAATATCTGTGTGACCATCTGCGCAAAAGTGTATAAATGCTGCACCTTGTTCAATTCCAGCCAATCTCAGTTGAGTCGATCCTTCTATTGCTATCAAATGTTATCATGAGTGTGTATGTTGTAATCTGCCTATGTTAATTGCAATTTGCGCTACTATTAAATGTTCAAGGCACCTGCCTTGAACATATTATACAGAACCATGGATGAATCTTTAAGTGGGCATAAGCAAGCATTAGACAATAGTGATGCAGCAACAAGGGTACAGACGACATGGTTCCAAAAATAAAATCAAGAAAATATTCTCAAGAACACTTAAATTTTGGATTTACCAGTATTGAAGTAAATGAAGAAGGCCCCTGTATGTTATTTGCACAAAACTTTTGGCAGCAGACAGCATAAACCTAAAAACTTAAATGACATTTAGAAACTCTTCATAGTGAGTTTGTTAACTAACCCCGAGAATTCTTCAAATAAAATTGAAATCGTATGAAAAGTAAACATAATTTTAAAAAAAACTTTGTGGATGAAAAATCTTTTTGCGTGCCTCTTACAAAGTTTCATGTAAAACAGAAAATTGTAAAGAGCTTCTTTTGCCAGGTGCAATTGAAATGATTTTTTCTTTTCGAGAAGTTGCGTGACAAATTTTTTTAAGTTCAGCTTAATGAGGCAACAGATAGCAATAAAGATGCTCATTTCATTGCCTATATTTTGTGATGGTATATCAGCAGTAATAGAACTACTTTTTTGCAAACCAATAGAACCCAAAGCCATAGCACTCCCATTATTTGCTATCTTAAATGATTTTATAAATAAGGCAAACATAGAGTGGAAAAATTACATCAAAATGTGCACTGATGGTGCTCATTCAATGTCTGAAAGATTGCAGAATATACAAGTACTTGTGAAACAAAAATCTCCACAGTATGACTGGGTACATTCCATGATCCACAGAGAAGCTCTGGCTTCCAAAGAAATGAGTCCTGGTCTGAATACTATGCTAATGACAGTTATAACTGTAGTAAGTTATAAAAAATTACCCCTCAAATCAAGAATCTTTTCTGCACTTTGTAAAGACATGGGTGTAGTACATTCAGCATTACTATTTTATACTATTTTATTGTGAGGCAAAATGGTTATCAGATGGGACATTTTTGCAACGTATATTGATGAATTAAGAGATGAAATCGCAATTTTTTTTAGAAGAGGAAAACAAACTGGAAACCAAGAAGTTTTGAGATTATTTATTTGTGATGGAATTGAGCTATTTGGTCGACATAATCAAGAAATTAAATACTTTGAATTTTAAACTCCAAGGAGCGAATACACATTTTTGGATATGAGTGATAAAGTTAATGCTTTTTGTAGAAAATTGTAATAGTGAAGCAGAGATTAAAAGCAATAGAAATGTTTGCAGATGTTTATGAATGTGTTTAAACTTACAAGGCTGAAGAACAACATGTGAAAGTTGTTTTTGTAACCATTGAAAATCATTTATCCATAAAGAATTTTTAAAAGTATTTTCGTTCTGATGACAACTTTGTAGCAACTTACGAATGGGTTAGGGTTCTGTTTCAAAATACTACTGAAGGACTCTCAAGGTCTTGAGAGAGCCTTGTTGAAGAAGAAATCTTCATAGACTTAATGGCAAGTGGCAAAATAAAAAAAAAATTTAGTAATCACTCTGAATTTTCGGCAGGGATGGATGATGAGGTTTCTGCACTGAAATCAAGACCATTTCATATTCTATTACCATTTTCAACATCCTACATTTGCGAAACCGGATTTTCTGCAGTGGTTGCTTTGAAGATAAACTACAGATATCAGCTAAATGATAGAATAAGAACTTATAGAGTCTATTTCTAATATTAAACCTTCCTTTGAAAAATGTTGCTCTGCATTACAGGCCAAAGGGTGTCACTAATAATTATGAAACTTGTATTTAATTTAGTATTGATAGTTAACTGTAACTTGTTTTGTGCAGCACTGATACAGTTCTATGTATTACTGTATTATATCAGTATAAATATGTATTTCGCCATGTCAGAATGTATTTTGTTTTCCTTTCCTTCCAGTAAATAAATAATTTTTTTTCGATATACTTGCACCCCATTTAGTGTTATATGATGTCCCAAAGGGGGAGGGGGATATACATTACCAGGTTAAGAAACACTGTTGTAGGGTGTTCGTGGAATGTCTGGTGGTGTGGGCTGTGTAGCCTCTTCTTGTTGGAGTCACACATCTTGTTCCAAGTAGAATAAATGGCATTTCAACATATACATTTTACAACAAAAATGATAAAGTTTGGTGTTAATTTAACTGTTTAGTGCTCATTCAAAAACAAGTACATTCCCCTGTGTCACTCTGTATAACTGTACCTGAAAGCTTTCTGTGCTCACAAAAAGTATAGCCCCTGAATAAGAACTGTGCAGTTCTAATACAGACTAATTTCCAGTCTGTTGTCATCCTGAAAAATAATAAAATATATATAAATAGCTACAGATTGATACAGAGGAGATCCCTATACTTTTTTTAAAAGTTAATGAAGAATAGCCAAGCACCCAGGGTGGTTGACATACATCCACAAGATATTTTTGAGGTTGGAGGATTTTTTAAATATCTTTTTTCTATGCATACGTGTTGAACATTATAAACATAAAAAGAAATTTGAAATATATGGACAAATTACCAAGATGACAGCTTTGTAATTAATGTAATAAATATTTATTATTTTTAAACAGTTGACCATTCAACCATCTTCAATTTTTTTTTAATGCTAATTATATTCATCATATTTGTACAAATTTTTATTAAATTAACTCACTTTTGCTAAGCCAAAGATTGTGATACAGACAAAAAATATGTTTCTTTTAATGGAAATTGTATGAATATAAAATATATTTTATATAAGGTGAGAGAAATTTACTTACTACTATTTTCTATTTTACTGCAAAAAGTGTTTTTTTACTGTGTAGCTGTATGTTTAATATCACTTTATATATATATATATATATATATATATGTATGTATGTATGTATGTATAATTTTAACAAGAAAAAAGTAGTAATATATTGTTATTTAGTCAAATTTGTAAGTAATATATAGATGTTACTAATTGCAAGTTTTAAAAACTAACCATATTTTTCTTACATCCTATTCTGATTATCACAGTTTAAGTTGTGATTTAATCAGCATAAGATTTAAAAAGATCAATATTACCTAATAATCTATTTATCTTCTTTTCATACTATGACAGCAGTGACATCAGATGATTGTTAAACAGTTGTTTCTTAGTTATATATTTTCTTCCCACAAGTTTTATAGTAATTTCAGTTTTGTAGAAGTATGCAATTGCACTTTCTACAAGTTATCTTTATAATTTTTTTTTACTGGTTTTTTTTGTTTTTAAGTTAGTTTCATTCCTTTTATTTTATATTTTTGAGATAGTTATATAAACCAAAGATCTTTATTAATGTTATAATAAAAAACTGCCAATTGCAGAACTCCTTTTAATCACAGCTTTTGGTACACTTGTCTTTTACAATAATGTTTAAAAATAACTGGTTTTTCAAATAATATGTTTTTTGCGCTGCTACTCTTTTCCATTAGTTATATGTCTGCCAGTGAATTTTATAGGATTAAAATTTTATTTTATAATCAATTACATAGTGTACTGTAAAGTAACCAATCTGTATACTGAATTCATGAGATACTGTCTCTCAAAGAAGAGTCATGTTTTACAAGTAAAAATAAGAAAAAATTTATACAAATATGGTCTTTTATTTTTAAAATAAAGGGTGCTTGCTAAAATTTACCTAAATATCTAGTATAAAGATGTCTTTATATTACATAGGTAAAATGAAGCCATTCTTTGAATTTAAATTAAGGAGTAAGTTAGACTGTTTCATGTTGTTTTTGATGTTAAAAATTGAATAAAACCAGTCCCAGAACTGTATTTCTAATATTTTTGAGAAAATTATTGTAAAATGTAATTATTTAAATTTCATTGTGTTATTGACAAATATTAAAGAACAAAACTTATATGGTACTATATTGATTCTTAAAAACCTGAGTGACATCTGTTATTAATACCAGTAATATTTATTATCAGTATAATGATTCTTAGTAATGCAGAACTATATTTTTAATAACCTCTATCCTTTTTTTTTTGTTTCATATTTTTTAATTGCTTCTTACCTCACTTTATGTTTGGGTAAATTAAGGAAAAAAATTTTGAAGCAAGCAATCAAAAGAATGTACGAGGGCCATCCAGAAAAGTAATAAACGTTTGTGTATTGCGTTTGTGCAGGTGATCTCTCACCAGAATGTGAAATACATTGTATAGTATAATCCGAGACAAGACTAGCGACGGTAGATTCATTACTACTGTTTTTTTGTGCATTTTAAATGTGTAAAAAAAATAGCCCATCAAATGTGAAATTTGAAGTGTAATTTGGTTTTTAAATACAAGAAAGTTTTTGTTGTAAAAGTTTGTAGATTGTAATAAGGGAAGTGAATGTTGAATTTATAAATGAATCGAGTGTGAGAAAGCAGTTCACCATGTTCAGTGAATGAAAATCAGATGTTCACAACATACAATACATTATTCTAATTGACTCGCTCTTCGGATGTATAAACTGAAGTAAACCAATATGCAGTTTTATTTACAAATCTAGAAGATTCACTCTTTTTATATTATATGATTTATTTTCTCAAATTTCAAAGTTGCTACAAAATTATCTTTAAACAACCTGTATACAAAATAATTTATGTAAGATGGGTGTACTTTATGGTGAATGGTAATGGCCTTGACATTTACTGATTGACATGAGTGAAAGGATGATAAAGTTTTAATCACATTGTTAGTTACGATGAATATAAAACTATTGACAGTAAATTTATTACTGGGAATTTCAAAGAAAATCAAGTCTTGAGTTCATGGGATGGACAATATACATCTTTTGGGATCAGAAAGGCCCCTTATTCACTGATTTCATGCCAAGAGAAGCAAAAATAAACTCTAGAATTAATGTTTACAAAAACAACAGAGCGTGTTGTTATTGGGACTGTTTTGTTTCATGATAATGCTCATTTGCACAACTCAAGTGCAGCTTCAAAGATTTGGCTGGAAAGTCATTTAAACCCCTGTCTGACAGCCCTGGTCCAGTCACCTGTAAATTAAATGGAATAAAAAAAGTAGTTATATGAAACATGTTTGTTGATGGTAATTGTATAAAAAAATGTAATGTTAAAAAAACTAAATAAATAATTTGTAATTATAAATTGTTTTAAATTTTTTGCAACCAAATGTTCTTTACTTTCGGATGACTCTCGTGAATAAAGATATTCTAATCATGTTTTATGTCTTTCAGAGCAACTTTTACTACATAATAATTCTACTCTCCTGCCCCAAACCTGTGCAGGATGAACAGCTCATTCCCTGCCTTAGCCAGCCTGCGGAATATCTCTTGGCCTGGATATTACCCTGTGTAATTTATTTTTTAAAATGCATGATTAATTGAAAACTAATTACAGTAATTTTTAGGTATTTTTAGATGATTAATTACTATTGTTTAATTTTTAATAAAATGCAATTAAGTCATACTTTAGTTATTTTTTATTACATTTTATGTCATACCAATTAACTTTTCTTTTTTTTTTATAAAAAGAATCATGTGATTTTAAATGGTGATTACATAAAAAGACTTATGGATTTTCTATTATTTTCTTCTACACAAATGCTTTCTTTTCATATTAACAAATTTCAGTTTTATGCAGTTTATTTTCAATTTTTTTTTAAAGAAGCAGATATTTTAACACTTATATTATACTAGTATGATGCTTTTTGCTTAATGCCATTATCATACCAGTGTACTTTTTGAATTCATAGATTTTCTTATATACAGCTATGACGGCAAAATGGTATTTTAAAATTATTCGTTAATTTTGTTATTTTGCTGTAGGGTGAATAGTATACTTTTTTTAAATAGCAGCTGGAGAACAATGAATTATCTACCTTAATATTTACTAATTTGCTCCAGCAAACTTACTTCATGAAAGTGTTTGTCTTTTATTAATTAAAAATTTATTTTTAATTTAGTTGTTTTTTTTTACAGGTTTTTGGATAGTTAAGTTGATATTAATTTTATGAAGTGGCTGTTTGTTGGTTTTCTCTAGATATTTTCTTTCTTACATATGTAGAGAATAATTTACTTAATAATATAGAACAGGCCTCATAACAATTAATAAAATTATTTGAATTTCAATAAAATTTTTCAAAGAATTAATGTGGCAAGGTTTTTCTTTATTATAGATGCTGTAGGTCTAATCATAGATGCATCCTTACCAAACAATAGTACTTTTGACTAATGCAGAGATCCGATACAGCTAACTATCATTTGTTAGCATTGCTTTCTGCTGGTGACCACCAGTTTAGTTGAAGTTGATAGCCATCTTGCCAATCAACTTGATGTTTTGATCCAGAACGAAAGTGTGCCAATGGCAGTGTTGTTTGGTACAGTTATGAAATTGTTCGTGACATGTTACTCTTTTCATATTAATTTGAAAATCTGATATTAGTGTGACTAAATGAATATTCCATTATGATTGCAAATAAATTATCACCAAAATTATGTTTAGATTTCCAGCTTGTTGTGATTTATTACTTTGCAATTTGGTAGCAGATAAAATGTGTTTTTAGTCATAAAACATTATTTAAAAAAAAAAATTATTCAATTCTGGTTTATACATTTGTAGTAACCAAATTAAATTAATATCAAAGAATATGGGTGCAGGATATAATATTTTATTTCAGGAATTATTGACATTTTGAATGTTCATTACTTTAAAATGTTATTTTTTGTTTTAAAATAAGTTGAAAATAAATTCAATTAAAGTGAACTACTTGTGTTTTATTTATAAAAATTGTTTTAACTACATTGCAATTACTTCTCCAGCTATGTGAATACATTGATGAATTAATTGTTTATCTGTTCTGGTATATTTGATCATAATGTTACATATGCATCACAGGAAAATTGTTGGTGATAATGTTTCCTCATTTGTGCTGTACTGCAACTAAACTTGCACTTTGTTACAAAGCAGTGTGATATCTAGGAAAAGAAACAGTTCCTTAGGCGTTAACAATTTGTGCGCTTTATTAATACATGTTAATCTAAGACAAATTTGATCTCAAAAACCACTGTGCCAAATAGCATAATTCTAAATTTAGTATTCTAAATCTGATTTTTTTAAGGTGGTAATTAATGTAATTTTGTTAAGGTAAAAGTAATTTTTGGTAATACATACCAAAAATTACTTTCTAAGTAATTTATTAGTCATCTTTGCATGATTAATAAAACATTGCAAAGTCTGGGCTTTCTTTATTTCTCATTGATTTTTATTATTTTTTTTTAATGTAACCTTATTTAATAATACTAGTAATAAAATCCTTATTTTTTTATTACTTTTTTATAGTAGGATTTATTTTATGTCAATATTGACTAAAAATTTTAAGTATATATACATTGGAAGAAAGTTACTTCATATATTAGTACTGTTGCAGAAAGCTAATTTTTGCCCAAATTAGGTTATTCTGAACCTAACAATAAGCTTCCATATCAGTTCCCAGAATTTTATTATGCACATATTTGGGGAAATTCTACCTTTTTTTATATAACTACAAATGTAGTTTGTTCTGTTTATTCTACCAAAAGTTATTGATTTATCTCTGTTTGTATGTTCAGACCAGAATGAGGTTTGATGAATTATGTTGCTTGAAATTTTAATTTATTCTAAAGAATGCAGTTTTATGTAAATATAATTTAATAAATTGAAATCAAGAAAACATGTTGATGTTGTCAGTAAATCTCTTTTTATTTTGATGTAAAAACCTTTGAACTTAGATCAATTGTTTTCAGTTAAGTCGATTGGAGTTTGTATACATGTTTTATAAAAAAAAAAAAATACTGGCCAGACAATTGGTCAAACAAAATATTAGAAAACTATTAGACCTTCTTCAAGTAATTAAATCACAGTTTAATTCCTTAATTGTATTTATTTTAATGAGGAACAAGACAACACTATGAAATTTGTTGTAAGTTGGTAAAGAAACTGTTTGAGTTGAGAATATAGATGAATCTAGAAGCCTTTTATTTTATTTGTAATCCTGTTTAAAATACCACTACTCATTTTTTTATGTTTCATTTTAAATCCATTTTGTATTTTTTTAAATTTCTGTTTTAGCTAGTCTTGTTGTGCTGGTTGTACCAGTTGGTGCCTTATTTGCTGGATATTTAGTTGATAAAATTGGAAGACTGAATACAATTAAGTTATGTGCTATACCATATGTAATAGGATGGATTCTCATTGCATGTGCTGTCAACCTTCCGATGATACTTGTTGGACGATTTTTGACAGGATTTGCTTTAGGTTGGTACTTCATTGTTTTGAAAATAGGATAAGTTGAATGTTTGTTATTCATTAATTAACGCAAATTAACACAAGATAATGTATTTAATGATAACAATTTTATAGCAACCATTCAACTTTATTTTACTTTAACTAAGTTTATTGTGAATTCAAGTAAAATCTTCAGTATAACTACAACGTAAGTAAGATTTTTAGTATAACTACTACCATACATATGTATGCTTTACAATCTTAAAATTATTTTTTAATACCTCTAGTAACATTAAAAGATGAGATGTGTGTGTTTATATGTACAAACTGTTGAAAATTGTATTAAATTGTTTTTTTTTTTTTTAATTAAAATTTTTTTAAATATCCTGTTCTTTTTTTAAATTCTGTTATTTTAATGAAAGCAGGGTGCTCCAATTAATATTTTCAAAGTAGTATCTAGTAATTATTTTTACACTTTCAGAAAATTCTGCATAAAAGCCTAGAATATTATTTGCTGATCTACTTAAGTGTAAATATAATTTATTATTAATAAAATTGGCACCATTTTTGAAATAGTAATTTTACAAATTTTTTTTTTCTTTTCTTTTTTTTATTAAAATAAACGCATGTTTCTTTACCTTTTAATGTTAATCCTGGATGAAAGTAAGACCACAAAAATTTAAAAGAATGAATACAACTAGATGTTTTTAAAAAATCAATATTATAAATAAAAATCACATTGACAATATACTGACAATGACCACGTTCATTTAGCTTAGTTGTAATTTAAATTGGACCATTCCTTTATATGGTACAGAGGATGCCATTGGTTTTATTATGTAGAATTACTGGTCTACTTTAGTATTACAGTCAAAATATTGCTGAAGAGATGGACTTTGTGGAATGCAGTTTTCAACAATTTTGTTTGATGAATAGGCATTGTCTACATATATGTATTAAGCTTTCTGAAGATTATTATAGTAAGATTTTCCATTTGGTTTCATTCAAGCATTTACTTTAAGACTCCTTGCCTTCAAGTTGTATGAAAAACTTTCATAGGAAACTGCTTTTAGACTATTTCCTAATGATAAATCCATTGTGTATGAAATTTTAGCTGGATTATATGAACTATCAAAATATTTTTACTGTGTCTGATTTCATAAGAAGGTGACAGCGGCTTTCTCTAGACAAAGACAGACATTGATAATTTACTCTTACCAAATTTTATTTAACTTTTGATATTTAGAGGATTTTTTCTTACTTGAGTAATAAGAACTAGAACAGCATCTTTATGTTATTGTGGATAGAGGGCCTATTTCCTGCTTAATAATTATACAATCTAATTTTAGTGTGACTTTCCTAATTGATCTCTTCATAAGATAACTGATGATAATAATTAAAATTCAGAAAATTGTAGACTTTGCTATTTATCATCATATTTTTGTAATCTCTCAGCAGCTGCTCTGAAATCCTGGATATGGCCTTTAAGAAATCATTTATATGAAGCGATGAATTAATTTCTTTTTTCTAATTTGTACTTTCTTGTATGAGTAATGGAATTATATTTAAAAACATATAATTATATTTAAATTTTAGTAAAGCCAAGTTGCTTTACTTTCCTTTATTTTAGTATTCAAATACTAAACAATGGATACCAGTGTACTTGTTGGTTAGGGTTCAATTTTTTATAACCACTCACTTCAGAAATATTTTCTTTGTACACTAGAGTGTGTTAGTCAGGAAACAATAAATAACCCATTTCCTGTGAATCATTTCATTGTTCATGTTTTTCTTCAGATATCCGTATAGGTGCTGTTTGATTTCATTAACCGATAAACTGGAAAGATCATTTAGTTCAGTTTCAAGCTGATAATAACATATATCATATTTATGTTATCATAAATGCAAATTATTAATATTATTGTTAATGCAATGTTCTGTATTCTTTTAATGTATGTATATATTAATATCAAAAGTAATTTACAATTTGTTTCAACCTTGAAATCTTCCATAAATATTATACAGAATCATGAAAATGTTTTGTCGCTTTAAATTTTTTTAAAATATGTATGGTGTTGGTAAAAATCGAAACAAATTATGAAAAATAAAGAAAATCTTAGATATTTTTGCAGAATGGAAATAAAAATTTCTTGAGAAAATGTGCCTAAGTGTGGGTAAAAAAAAATTATATAGTATAATTTATTACTGTTTGTCAGTGAATCAATCACTTTTTCAAGAAAACCCATTATTATTTCTTAATACTGTTCTGTGATCTATAATGTTCTTGAATTCTACAATGAACTTGAATTATTCACAGACAGTATTAATTTATATAAAGCATTTATCTAGGATTGTGTTCATGATATGGTAATATATTTTTTATTATCTACTGTATAACTAGTGAAATGTCCTAATTAAAGTCCTATCACCTTTTGATAGAACTGTAAATAGTTGTTTTTGAAAAGTTTTCTATAATATTATCATTCTTATTAATATCTTACCATTAAAAAAAAAAAAGAAGTGGTTCATGTATTACAGTATAATTAAATTTATGTAACTTTAATATAAATGTTGTTTTACAGCTATGGGTCCAAGTCCAGCAGTAGTATATATAACAGAAGTTGCTCGTCCTGATTTACGTGGTGCTTTAATATGTACTGGACCATCTATGACATCACTCGGTAATGCAATATTTATTTTAATTATGATTAGTCTTGAGCAACTGCTTTGTAATATTAATTCCATCAAAGTAATATTTCTATCATCACGGTTTTCAAGCATCAAATTTTAGTTTAATGATTTCTATTTGTTCATAAACTTGATCACCTATCAGTCTTTAAAACAAGTAATTATTGATATAGGTAATTTGGTAAGAAATTACCAAATTACCTTCCTTCATATTCATAATTTCCTTAACATGTATGTACAATAAAAAACCATTATACTATTAACTGGAAATAGAATTGGTAAAATGTATAAAATTAGATCAAACAAAATAAATTACATATTGACGCCATTTAATTTGTTAAAACTTCTAGTAACTTCTTAATTTAATAGATATTTTCTTTTTTTTTTGTAAAGTGTAAAATGAATTTATATTTTAGGAATTAATAAACCATCCAGCTCTTTATTTGATATTTAATTGATTTCTCAGACAAAGAGATTTAACTTATTTGCAGACTAAACTGATATATCAGATAATTTATATATACATATAAGTATGTATATGAACAGAGAATAAAAAAATAAATTCCTATCTAAAAATTGTTATTGTAGTAAATAAAATGCTTCCTTTGTAACTTTGTGAAACAGATTTTGAAAGTTTAAGGTATATCACTCTTAATATAATATTGTAGGCTGGGACTCGTGGCAGGGTCCTGTAACTCAGCTGCTTTGAGAGCTGGAAAATTGGAAAATGGTCCTGGTTACGCCCATTCGTTAAATAAAATTTACATATTGGTCACTTGCGTGTGTGTTAATTTGGTGATTAAAATGTTAATAATACAATATTGTAATATATATAAAACAATCTTACAATATGTAATCATTGAATCAATGATTCAATGACTATACATTAGTGATAATATATATATATATAATTATATATTATATACTGTATATCAATACAGTGATCAAAATGGTTTTTTGAATGGTGCAGGTGTGAGGAAGGTTAAAAATGTTACACATAAAGATAGAGCACACTTTTTTAAAGCCCAGTTAAAGACGAAAAAATAAAATAGATACAAGCTGGAGCTTGATAAATTTAACCATTAAAAAATTGTAGCAGATTAAAATTTGAAGTAGCACTATTTATTATAGTTTAAAAAAAAAGAAGTAAATTTAACAATTTGTTGGTAAACTACTTCCTCTAAAGCAAAGTTCTCATTTGATATCTGATTTAATAAAATAGTCAACTTCTATAATATTTTTTTGGTTCTTAACAGCAGTTAAAGTCTTTGATTTAAGCTAAACAGATGTTTTTTTTTTTTACCTCCGGAACCACCGTTAGGTTATATCTTCAGAGGATGAGATGAATGAATTGTAGCGTGTGTG
>JAAAKQ030013490.1:5434-18198 GCA_010016005.3 Zanna intricata
ATATATATATATATATATATCTAGTTGGTTTTAACCATAAATAATTAATTATTATCCTACACAAGGGAGAACTTGTTTGACAAATTGATATAAGTACATATATCAAATCAATTTAAATACATAAAAAAAATGAATCGACAATATGTTTAAAAATATTTAGATTAGACGCTGGAATTAACATGTTAAACAATGAGGTTATGCAGTCAAAAGCAAGTACAGTACACATATTCTAATATAGATATAATAGATAAAAGGATACTTTCTAATGTAAATATAGGTTCGCAGTGAATTTCTTCTGCATTATGCTCCGCAATATTTTCTCCATTTTCTTCAGATTTCACATCTGCAACAACCATTATGAAAGGTTAATTTCCACTGTTGTACCTAATTACTACCTCACCGCCAACTAACGTAATACAATGCCAAATCACAATTAGTTGGCAAGGAAATTACGAGATTGTGTTTTTCACTAATATTTTAATTTTTAGCATATTATTTAAAAAAAGTTTTTTTAGCCTTATAATTTGTTTTTACAATAATTGTGTCACATTTTTTTATTAAGATTTAAACTAATATACTCTTTTATTGACTACTTCAGCGTTTAAGTGGTTGGAAGTGTCTTGTAATTTACTAAGTCATATCCGAGCAATATTTACTAAATTAATCACAATTAATGTTACTAAACGCAATTAGTTTTTTTTTTCAGATTTCTATGACATTTAGAGTAGTTTTTATCTCCAATTTTTTTTCCTAATATTTATATTATTATCTTAACTTATTTTTTTTTAAATTTTATTAATTAATAACCACTGGTAAGAAATAAATTGTAGGATAGATAAATTGATTTCGGCTAACCAATCTGATAGTTGTCAACTAACAATTTATTAGTAATACGTTACTAATACGACTCGTCTCTTTTACTAATACGTTACTAATAAATATTCCAGCATTATTTACTATTTGTGGTTGAATATTTCAATTTCTTCTAAATCATTTCGTTTCTATCTGCATAAAATTAGGGTAAAAAATAGCAACTATACAATTTTTATGCTACAAAAGGGTTTTTTAAGTTTCTAAACCGGAATGAGGTTTAAAAATTGATAGAATTCATTATTAAACACATTTAAATTTCGAATGTTTTGGATGTTAGGCTGAGAATGTTTGATTGGTTTAACTTCCAGAATAAACAATGTATGGGCCTGGGACTATCTAATAAGTGTGTAGACCTTTTTCGTTTAACCTCCGGAACCACCGTTAAGGTATATTTTCAGAGGATGAAATGACTGAATTGTAGCGTGTGTGAAAAATGCCATGCCTGACCGGGATTCGAACCCGGGACCTCCAGTTGAAAGACCGAGACGCTATCACTCGCGTCACGGAGGCCGACAAGTGTGTAGACTTAGGGAGAGTTCTACGTGAATAATTTTATTCTGATCAAAGAACTCTTGCCGATAGAAAGTCTTTTAATATGATCTCTTGCTTACATTTATTAAATAATTTAGAAGATACGATTCTGTGTTGCCGTACATTAGACGCAGTTCTATTTTACCGGCTTATCGGATTTATTTAAAATCTTTACGCTGGTGTGCGAAGGAGTGTTGTACAGTAATTAATCTAAATGTTATCACTTTTATTCAATAGAGCGCACTAAAAACGTAGCTTAAGATTTGTATACAGAAAATGTAGAGTTAATCTCAAATCTCTGTGCTAACATTATCGTTTATTAGTTCTATAGTTTTTTTTTTTATTTGGTAATTGTTTTCAATAGTATAATTTTAATCTTAATTTAAAATATTCTGTTATGTAATGAATTAAATAAAATATATTCGAAGTAATGTTATTTAGTTTTTGATAATTATAAATAATTATATCATGGTCTTCCGAGGGTCCAAAATAAATATTGTTTTATTATCTTTGTAGGAAGAATAAGAAGGTTAACTATTATTCAGCACCCTCTGTATGTAGAACAACGTTAGTGCCTAATATTTTACAGATTACGTTTTCTGAGCTTTGTAGTTTAGTATTGGATATGCTCTTCACGAATATTTCGGTTTAAAAATTATTTAATTGAAAGAGTTTTCAAAATGTCTGAAAACAAAGAAGAAATTTTAGCTGATTTTCAGGTAATTAAATTTGGTATTTTCTTCTGTAGTTAAGTTAAGGCTAGAATTATCAGTTAGTGCAAGTTCATTATGATAAAAAGACAATGGATAACCGTTGTTTCCGAATGGTGTAATTTTATTGTAGTGGAAGTGTGTGAAATAGTCGCGAATTCACGAGCAGTATCCCGGTTATAAGTCAAAATATTGTGAAATTTTTTTTTTCCATTCACCTAACTTAAGCTTCTGGGGATTAACATTTAAGAAAAGTTCAGTCAGCTATTACTATTGTTGTAAAACTGCGTTTATAGAATTAATTTAATTAGTTTGTATTGGTTTTCTTTTTTTATAATGCCTGCGAGTTTTATTTTAACAAACTGTGATTAATTTGACTGATCAATATATTTTTGTTAGCTGATGACTAACATATATTATGACTAGTGTAAAAAAAAAAAATATACATATGTTTTTAGTTTTATTTATACAAAGTTTATTCTCTTTTGGTTGTGGGATACAAAGATACTACAGTCAGACCAAAAAATTAGTTTTTGTTAAAGTAACATTTGTTACTGTGAACAGTTTATATTATGATTATAAACTTGAAAAAACAAGAAATTGTTACTCTAAGTAGTATTAAAGCCCTTTGTGTTAACAATAATTGCTCTGTTATTTATGCTTAAAATTTTAAGAATGTACTGTATGAACAATGTCAAACCTAGATTTTAATTAAATAAGAAAGTTACTATTTTTTCTAGCTGCTTGTCAGTAGTTTTTGTTAACAGTATGTAGCTAATTGTGTTTAATGATCAGTAAATGGAAACAGTTGTTTTTGTGATTTCCTGCTATATTAATGTTAATCTCTTTTCTTATTTTTTCCTAGAAAGTTAGAAAAATTAATTTATTTACCTTGTGTATTACTAAATGAAAATGCAATACCTGTTATCGGAATGACAATTTTTGTTAATAAAAGGGAAGAATTCTGTTGTTTTGATATAAGTATATTTATCTCTTTTTTTTTTTTTTTTTAAGTACTGGTTGAAAACTGGATTAGAATATTGTAAGGTTAAGTATAGAGAGTAGCCAACTGGAAACAAATTAACATAATTATTAGCAGTCAGCCAACTATATTGTTTTAAACATATTTGATTGTAAATATTCATTATAGGTAACAACCTTTTGATACTTTTTTGTGGCGTACAGATAATTGTTCTGATACATATTTTATAATTTTTTTGCTTCATTATTTAGTAGAGATTGCAAATAGGGCCTGGAAAGTAATAAATTCCCACGATTGGTAACATCAATAGTATGTTTTAAGGTTTAATTATTTTTTTGTGTGTTTCTTTACATGAACTCTCAGGTAGATAATATATATATTTTCAATATGGACTCATAGTCATTTTGATTAAGTTTCAACCGCATTAGTAACTAGAAGTTTTGATTTAATGTAATAGTATTTCATTTACTTATCATTCTTGTTTTCACTTAAGTTTTGACTGCTGGTTTTTATAAACTTCTAATGATAACATTTTTTCTTTCATCTTGTTATTGTTGTACAAACATATTTGTGCAATACCCTTCTGATCAAATTGACATTTTTCATTTAACATTAAAATCTCCCTTTAAGTTATTGGAAATTGCACTGTCTGAGAAATTAATGCCTGATCATTTTTCAGGCACTGCATACAGTTAGAATATTTGTTTTATGTTATATTTATGTTCTGGAAAATGGAAATGTTAATCAAACCAGGTTTCTCCATTAATTATATCTTACATATCTAATTTTGATAGGGGTATTGATTGTACAAATTGCTTATTGGTAATAAGAATAATTGTTAAATTAATTGAAATTTACACAGTTTTCATGAAAATTTCTTTATTAAACTTAAATTTGTTAGTTAGATGTAATACCGACATTATAAAAAAATAAAGGTATTCAAAAAAGGTTATTGGCCGATTTATTGTAGGATCTTGTGTGTCTGTTTCTTTTTTTATTTTGTTTTTGATTGAATGTCCCAGCCTAGTTTGATATATCTCCCCTTTCTGTTTTAAATTTGAACTTCCATTTCAATTCTTATTTTTCCAAAGTTATATAGTTCTTTATAGATAAAACTATTTATATTTAATATAAATTATAAAATATAAAAATATTTATGTTTTATAGATAAATAAAAAGTTTTTGACATGCTTTTTTAATTAAGTTCATTCAGTGTGATCTGTCATAGTTATTTTCCTCAAGACATTTCAGTAGCTTCTGCAGATTTTCATTTATGAATTTCTTGATATATGGGGAGGTAGGTTTTACTTTATAATGTTCTTAAAAAATAAAAATTGTAAAATCTGTTCATTGAACTTTATTTAATGTTAGTTCATATTTAATATTTCCATAAAATTCAGGAACTGTAATTGAAACATTCCCATCAATTTATGTATATGAGGGTCAGTTAAATATAAGCTGGACTTCTGTTTTTAATATTTATTAGTATACAATAAAAATACAAAAAAATATTTATTGCTTTTTCTATATGGTCTCCCTAAAAGCTGTACATATTTTTACTGAGTGGGGATCTCTTTTTTTATAAAAGGTTTGTAGAAATGTGAGAAAATTTGCATGATCTCTTCTACTTTGTTGTCACTAGATTCAATTTCCTCTCTGTGACTTAATGATGAAACAAAAAAAAAATTGAGACAAATTTGGTTTAAATGATAATTTGGATAAATGAGAGATAAATTTGGTTTGTATGAGAATTTTCAAAGGTTTCTCAGTAAATTTTGCCTAGTTTATCCCCAGTGTGGCTTGGCATTGTCATGAAGGCGTATCACTGATTGGCGGAAACATTTTTTATTTCTGTAGGCAGCTTTCACTTTTCCCAAGAGCTGTTAGTTGCATTTGTAAAGTTTGTAGAAATTTGTAGATAGACGTTGTATAGATGCACGGAGGACCAATATGTATATATTATGTGTAGTAGCTGACATGGTGTAGTTGTTTTAAATGAATAAAGACCAGCTCTTGGTTAAAGTATTATTTATTTTTTTAAACTGTAGTATATGCGTCGATGATGTTGAAGGCATACTAGTATAACATAGTATAAACTTGAATAGTATAATTTTCTTGAATATTTTGAAATTAACACTTGTTAATAAGGAAGTTGCATAATAACATAAAAGACTAATGAATAATTATACTTATGAGTGATACATTGTATGTTGCAACTAACATGTTTGAAATACTATAGGCTACTGTCCGGGCGTCTGGTCTAGTACTGCCTACTGCCCAATGTCTCTACTGCAACCGAATATGACCCGTAATTGAATAGCAAGAACGAACCGACCATATCGGTGTTTAACTTTCAACATTCTCAATGCATAGAACGTAACGTAATTCAGCATTCACATTGTAAAGTTGGCAGAGAAAACTGTTGAGCAATAATACTCCTTTCCAGTCCCAAAAGGCTGTTTGTTGTGTGGACCTTCTCAGGTGACTGTTGGATTTTTTTCTTTAACAGTCAAGGACCCTTACGCTACACTATAATTGTGGATTTCGGATTTCAATTTGGGGATATAGTGACAGACCTATGTCTCATCATATATGATTTTTTGTTGCAAAAAATTATTTCACTGTTATCAAAATCAGTTCCGGTGCTTTTGGCAAATTGGCTTTCAGGATTTATTTCTGATTTTGGAACTCATGTACAGATTTTGTGGAATCCAAGCTGCTTATGATAATAAAATGATATTTTAACCTTACCTTGGAACCAATCTTGAACCAGATCTAAAATAATATCAGAGCTCAATGTGTCTGAGTATTTGGTTAGACTTACTTAGAAAATTAATTAATGAGCAAGGATTCTACAGGAGTTAGATAAAATATGTTAAACAGGAATTTAGTATAAGCAGGCAATGTTTGACATGCTCCAGATACAATAATGTACAAAGAGTGGGTAACAGCTGATAAGGCAGAGATGATTACTGTTATTTAGATCAGAGATGATTACTGTTATTTAGATCAGAGATGAGTTTTTTTAATCATTTGTGGAAAATTGCAGACTCACAGTTTCATATCAAAAACTCAAGCTCAATTTTTCAAGAACAAAAAATTGAATTGAAGAATGTTTGCTGTGTGCAGACTTAGCAAAAAACTTTTTAATTTCTTGTTCAATACAAGATAAAAAGCTTCCATTGGGTCAACAGCCAACCCACAGTTCATCTTTTTGTGTTATATTTCAAGGAGATTGATGTATTACAACATAGAAATGTCTGTAATTTAAGTGATCACTTGAAGCATGATACAGCAACATTTTATTGCTTTCAGAAACTTTTTACAGACCATATCAAGGAAGTACATCAGAATATTAAAAAACCTCATCAATTTTATTGGTGGTTCTTCAAGTCCGTATAAAAATAAAAAGAATTTTGCTAATTTGTGCAGTCAACCTAATTCGACTTCGATCTTGAAGCTAAATGGCACTTTGGATCATCCCAGGGGAAAAACACCTATGCAGGTGTTGCAGGACAACAAAACAAGAACTGTTAAATGCAAGCCTGCAAAGGCCATTAAACAGTCAGGTACTAAATTTTGATAAAATATATTCAGTTTGTAACCACAAGCTGAAAAACATCAAGTTTTTTATTAATTCAGATGAGGTAGCTAAGATTTCAGGAACTCTAAAAAAATGTTTTGACTGCTGTGAAAGAGTTGTTGGCACTAGAAGCTACCACAAGTATGTTCCTGTATCAGAAGGCATTGTAAGATGTTACTTTACTTGCTCCTAGGATGATGATGACCATCCTGTGTCAAGTATTGTACCACTTTCACTTATGGAAAAAGACTCCATTGCTTTGTGTGTATGAGAATCAGTTGTGGGTAGGAGCCTCAAAAATTATGAAGTACAGGTTCATTTTTCCACCAAGCTCTAGACCATTTACATCATTTCAAAAGTCTCAACATGACAAAGTATGGGTACCCATCTGCAAAGTCATAAGAAAGTTGACATCACTTGAACTAACTTCAGTGACAGGTCATTCTCACACAATTTCAAGACAATTAATCAGAAGAGATGTCAAAGCTGTAGTTACCAACACTAAATAATAAACTTTCATTGCAAAAACAGGCTTTTTCATTGAAGAAAATTCAAATTTTGCTACTGTTTATTTTTTCTTTGATAGTATTCATAAGAATAAACCAATACAGAAGTAAAAATAAATTCTTGAAAAAAGAGTAGGCTACTCATTGAAACCTCAGTTTGAGTAAGTTTTGCAGGAATTTTTGAATCAAAATTGTGTAATAGGTTTCTGGTATTAAGTTATCATTAAATTACAACCTGTTACTAATAATTAAAAAAAAAAAACTATTTTAAAAATATTGAAAACATCAAATTCAACAACATAGGGGCTAAATATAAAAAAATTGAATTGTAAGGAAGACAAGAAACCCTCTTCGAGCTCTTATTTAGTGAGTTAAAATGGCATCGTTTTAACAGGTTTTTCATGATTTTTGAGAGGCTATAACATTTTTATTAGTCAAACAAGAAGAGACTTTTTTCTTATGTTCAAAAAACACTAAGGTGCAAATTTTAGATTTTTATCACCAGCCCCATCAGAGTTGTCTGAAGCCAAAATTTGATTATAAAAAAAAATTAGTTTTCAAAAATTAATAAAAATTTAGGAGTACATATATCACCATTAATATTATTTATGGTAAAACTACTAACATATAACCACATATAACAAAATAATTCAAACTGTGTATGCCATCCCTCCCCCTTGAAAAAAATTACCAAAAGAGAGATTTACTGTTTTATAGGTTTTCCATTGTTCCAGTTTATTGATGATTTTCTCATAGAAAGAAGAGATATAGGTAAATAAACCACTGGAGCAATCTTTTACCTAAAGAGAATATGGTTAAATTGCTTTTTATTGCATACTTCCAGGACCAATAGTTTTGATTTTTTCCATTAACCCTTACAATCACAATAATAGGTGTGAGCAATGTAACAAAAATGGCCGCCACAGGTAAACTGCTTAAATAAAAAATTAAAAAAAGCTGTTTTAAGGTTCTGAGACAAGTAGGAAACAAGTGGGTAAGTTTCTTCTTTTTTTTTTTTTTGAAGTTGTCAAGCAACCAGCTTAGGTTTTTTTTTGAACATTTCAAATGGATTGATCCTATAAAACTTATGTTAACCTTCGATCTCAACTCCGGCCGAATAACTGGGTTTCATCACCAGTGAGCAATCTACCATCTGAAAATTCTATAACCTAATGAATTTTGGATATTGATTGGATAATATTCCTCCTGGAAAGAATTTTTTGAGCAAAATGACTCGTAGAGTATGATTTTTTTTTTTAACTTATATTGATTCTTTTTTCTGTTGGCATTTACTTTGTGTTATTTATTCATTGCTGTATTGTTATTTGTAGTTACTATAATTTGCAATTAAAAATTAAAAAATGTGTAATTATGACAATATAATGAATTACTGGTTGTAATAGTATTAAATTTTACTTGTCTATAATTTAAAAAAATTAATTTCCTTTTTCTCTTTGGCTTTGTTTCCAGTCAAGGATTCATTTATTTGGTATTGTGTCACTACTTACATGTCTGAAGTTATTTAATGTATGCTAATTACGGTGGCAAGTCAAAAATTATCTACACTTTCATTCTATAATTTATTTTTACCAAGTTAGGGGTTCAAATGTATATAATTTTTCTACATAGTCACCTCCTTTGTCAATGCACTTGGTCCAGTGATCCTTCTTCTTCCTAGAAGAAGGTTTTCTGTTTGTTGCAAAGCTATTTTACCTTGCTTCCTTCATGCTTAAGCCTTTGGAAAATCGGTGACCTCGCAAACTTGAGTGGCCTAAACAGATGAAAGTTGGAGGCGCAAGATCTGGGCTGTAGGGAGGGTGATCCTGTATCTCAAGATTCAACTCGATGGTTTGTGTGGTGAGATGTGTGGGGGCAGGTATTGTCATGCAAGCCTACTGGGCTGGTATAGTGGTTAACGCTACATCGCAAATTAGCTAATTTTGAAGTCGAGAGTTCTAAGGTTCAAATCCTAATAGAGATAGTTACTTTTATGTAGATTTGAATGCTAGATTGTGGATATTATCGGTATTCTTTGGTGGTTGGGTCCAATTAACCACAATCTCAGGAGTGCTTGACCTGAGATTGTACAGGACTACACTTGAATTTCCATTCATATGTATTTTCCTCATTCATCCTTAGAAATAAATAATACCTTACGGTAGTTCTGGAGGCTAAACAGAAAAAGAGAAAGGCTTCATCATGCAGCAACACTTTCTTTGACAGTAGATGTTGGTTTGGTTGCAAATTGATGGCTTCAGCTTGTTTTCCATCATTTCATTGTAACTTGTGCTGTTGGTCATAGTTGCTTTTCTATGAAGTCTTTTCCTGTATAGGCCAATTTGCATCCCAAAACACTATTAGTATAAACTTTTCTGCAAATGGCTCATTACTGAATTTTTTCTTGATCATAGATCTTGGGTGTTCTACTCCATAATCTGGTATTTCATTTCTGCTCATAGTGATGAATCTGCTTTCTCGCCAGTGATTATTCTCAAAAATGTGTCTCCTTCCTTGTTGAAACAATCAAGTAAGCATCGACAGAAGTCAACACCTTTGAACTTGTTTTCAGTTATAAGCTGTCTTGGTATCCATTATGCACAGACTTTACAGAAGGCAAGCTTTGGTAGTGGAGGATTTGATAGGCAGAACCGTGTGACTGATGTTCAGAGAAGATGTTATCTGATCAATGGTAACTCACCTATTTGTCAGAATAATCTCTCACGCTTGCTGAATTTTGTTATCTATGGTGAAGATGACAGGGATCTGGCTCCCTCTTCATGTGTCACACTCGTCTGGCAGCTTTTAAATTTCTCACTTGACATAAAAGCACTTTTAAATGATAAAGCATTGTCCCTGTAAAAAAGTTTATGATGAATTTTAACCCCTTTCAGACCCTCTGACCTTCGAGTCTGATTACTGCTCTTTGTTTATCCTTGGTGCCAACTGTTGGTATAACAGACATGTTGACTCTAATAGCCAGAATGCAAATGATGCAATTGGATCAGATCTTGCACATGTGAACATAGTCTTAGCAACTCTTAAGCATGTATGTCAGAAGGCAGTATGATAACCTTGAAAGTATGTTACACTTAAAGTGTAGATAAGTTTTAACTCGCCCTCACATGTTGGTAATTTATTCAAGGAAAGTTATTGGTTTATGAATGAGTAACGTTAAATAAGAACTTCACTCATCATAATACAATGTAGATGCATTGTATCAGCAATTTTGTATTAAGATGTGATTGAGGTAGTGTATATTAAATACATTTCTGTTTTTACGTGGTGTGTGCAGTCAGTATGTAACATAGTATAACGATGAAAGCATTTCATTAAATTTAATGTTCTTGAAGATTATAAATTTAGATCATTTTTTAAATTACTATAATGTTATAACTAATTTTTGCTACAATTTATTTGTTATGTATCAATATTTGTTTCTTAAACTACTATTCCAAATTGCAGAAAATAATGCTTTTAATTTGTTTTTTTCAGGCGTGTACAGGAATTGATGATGTTGGAGAAGCTCTGGGACACTTGGAGGAATGCAAATGGGATCTTTTGGTGAGCCAAAGTTTTTATTATCCTTAAGTATTTTTTACTTCATTTACTAACTGTTTTGTTCTGGAGCATATATTTACTATTTACTCATATCGCTCTATTATGGGGTGTTAATAATGAGGACTTTTAAAATGTATTTTTAACGTATTGAATAGTGATGTAAATATATATAGATAATAAGTAATAGAATCTGTACAGAATGAAATTGGTAATAATTGTTAAACATTATAACAATGAAATATATTTTATACTTCGTTTTATATGTTTTACATATTAAATGAAATATACCTAAAATTCAATTTTATCCAATTAAATAGCTATTTATAATTTATAATTATCTATAAACTCATCAAGAAAGTGTACATGTTTCTGTAAAACAAATTTTTTTTATAAAAGTTTATAAAAGCAAAGGTTTTTTATTAACTGCATAACCATTGTTTCTTAATTATAATCTAAAGGTCAGGAAAATTTTAAGGTGTTATTTTGTTATGATTAATTTGTTATTACTATACACTATAATTAATATTCTTTGATGTCACTTATTTTACAATGTACAGGGTGTGTTAAGTATAAACAAACTTCATTACTTATACATAAAAAACATTTATTTATTGCTTGTCAACATAGCTATCTTAAATTCAACTCATTTTTCATAGCATTTCACTAGCTTTATTCCCTCCTTAAGAAATTCTGCTATTGGTAACTTAAACCAAAGAAGAGTTGTAAGTTGAGCTGAAAGTTCAGTAATCATAAACAAGGCAAAAAACGTGTCTTGAGAGACCCGTCAAGCCTGTGTCTCCATGGCAAGCCATCCTGTGCGGTATGTTACTGTGCAGAAATACCTGGGGGTGATCCTAGATGAGCATTTACACTTGGGTGATCATCTTCGGTATATGGCTAAGGAGGGGCTAGATGCATTTTATGGCATTAGGCGCGTTATCCATCCCCGATTGGGGGTTGAATTTTAGGACTTTGCGGGTTCTGTATAAAGTTGTATGTGAGGCAATAATGTTGTATGCTGAGCCTGTTTGGGCTCATTGGATGGTTTATAAGTGTTATCATGATATCCTATTACGGGCCCAGCGTCTTCTGCTCTTGGCAGTTACAGGACAATCTCGTGGGAGGCAGTCTCTGTGGGAGCTGGTGTTAAGCTGTTGGACTTACTTGCTGTTGAGCACTTGGAGCGGTATGTTGCCAAGAAAGCTGGTCTTCTAACCTCGGTCCGATTGCGTGAAATTGAGAACCAGAGATTCATTGCATGGCAAGTGCCATCGCACTAGTGGACTCATCCCATCGGATGAGTCCACTAAGAGTCTGTATATCCATGACTTATTTCCAGAGTTTATTAGTTCATGCGCCAATAAGTGGGTATCCCCCAATTGTCACATAACGCAGTTTCTTTCCGGGCATGGCGCTTTTCGGCATAGCTTGGCTAGGTTTTGTCTTGTTGTATCAGGACTATGCCTGGAATGTAGGGTTCCGGACAATGTTAGCCATGTGCTGTACGTCTGTCCCCGGCATGAGTTTGTGTGTGACAGAGTGGTTAGGGAACTTGAGAGATTGCACTTGGGCCTTGATTTAAGGGTCAGTTGGAAAACCCGGGCAGAGTGGCAGGTAGTTCCTAGCTTCCTGCGTACCATTGTGTCTTCCAGGGTTGCAGAAAGAGTGTAGAAGGTAGCAGCCTGGGTGGCTAGGGTTCCGGCTTGTCCAGTTATGTGGCTGGACATAGGCGATTTTGGCAACGAGCCATGGTTATTTTCTTAATGCTGAGTTTGCATTGTGGCTGGGCAGTGACTGCCTTTTAGGCTTGCCCTGCTTTGCTGGAGCGTCTGTAGGAATATCAATCTTGGCATCGCCGGGGTCGGTTCGTTTGTGTGGGTGACCTTGGTAGTGTTCTGTCTGATGTAGGCTATGATGTGACAAGAAGAGGATGTCACGTGAACATGGTTCTTTGAGAGGTATTAGCCTCCGTTCTGACCCTTTGTGAATGCATGTTGCATGTGTAATGTTGTTGAAGGTCA
>JAAAKQ030013501.1:3021-13142 GCA_010016005.3 Zanna intricata
AATTTTATTTCATTAATAAAATATGTTTTCTCGCGCGAATTACTGTGTATCGCTTCCGTCGGTGCGAAATAATTTAATTACATTTTTATTCGTTAATATCATTTCATCCTCATCATAATAACACGGTATACGCGTATCCCTATCGATACAAATACATATCTTTTTTTATTTAATTTTCATATATAGACTTTTCTAACCGAATTAATTATTATTTGAAAAACGACTGGCAACGGGAAGGTAATCAGTCGTAAAATTACCGAATTGGAAGAGGACAATAATGAAAGATATTTTATTATAGGGTATAGTTTAGTTCCTTTTTTGTGAGTGTCTTACGGACATAAATTCGTAATAATTTAGAAATTAATCGAACAGGGTAATTTTCTTTAGAATTTTTTTTGTGTTTCGAAGAAAATTTCTGTAGTAAAATCAAATTGAAATTACTAACAGAGAAAGTATAAGGGAATAAAATACCCTCAGTTTTTACCGTTGTAATGAAGCGATTTATTAAACTTCTAACTTATCAGAAAGACATTGTTAAACAAGTCTAAATCAGAAACCGGTCTACACTGATCTACTCCGTCTGTTAATTTATTTCAAATTATACGGTAATAACATTACATATTAACAAAAATTGCAATTCCTTTATCTCATTCGATTAATTTCTACAAATACTAATACTCTCATGGAATTCTTATTCCATCTTATGAAAAAATGAGGATGCTAAAGGAAATATCGCTTATGATAAACGATTTTTGATCGGTTAGTAATGTTACTTGAAGACCTCAAAGAAATCGACAAACATTTATCAGATTTCTTTAATATTAATTAGTGTACAGCACTTTATTATAGCTTCTACATTTTCATTAGGTTCGGACAAGTATTTATTTAATATTAACATTACATAAATTTAGGAGCCGCCGGCAGACAGTTCCGGAGTGTTTTGATCGGGTTGTTTTCCGGATCGCCGGAATACTCTATAATAAATCCACCCCCGCTTTTTCAAATCGCGACGGCGCCATTGTTAGTTAAGGGGCTCTGAAGATATCTTCACTGTGTCTTAGTCGGCGACCGCACTAAATTGTTATAGCAATCCTTCAGAGGTATCCTCTAGCGACGGAGGAAGGACAAGCACAGCTTCATAAAATAGAGATAAAAAGAGAGATTAATCTGACTTCTCACTATTATTAAGAGGAAAATGGATTTATTCTCAAGAGAACAGAATCGTAAGGACAAGAAAAAAGAGCCAAAAACAAATTAATATAATTCAACTCCGAATACATATATCCTAAGATACAAAAAAGGAAAAAAATATTATTGCTTTTAGATATGCACAGCTCCTTCCTTACACAGATCGTAATAAATTTTATAATCGTGTGAAAAAAAACAAACTGATCATTATTTAAGTAAAAGAAAAACTATAATCACATTTTAATTAAAGTGAAAATGTTTAAAGTGGAATTACTTCATTAACAACATTATTTTTACGTCTTTTGCATTATTTTATGGAATAATACTTCATTAGATAATGTGAGTAGTTTAAAGAAGGCACAGTGAACTGGAAAAAGATAAAACCATTCTAAGGGTAAAAAATAACATTTTTTATTAAATTATATTCCCTACACACACACGCGCGCAAAAATACACGATTGTTTTTACTATTCCTTCAAACTCACCGAAATATATTTAAATTTTATAAAATAATCTTTAGTTAATATCAGCTACGATAATAGTAAGACCTAAAAAACAAATAAATAAAATTAAAATGCATGAATATAGTATCGAATAATATTTTTATATATTGTTTATTTAAAAATTATATGTCAAAATGTTGCCTCTAGTGTTTTTTAACAAAAAAAAAAATTATAACGGGAAAAATCATGTAATCGTACTATTTTCAGTGTAATTCCTAATTCGTAATGCTATATTTTTCGGTTTTTGTTTTATTCTCTCATCGCTACTACTGTAGTTATCTTTATTATCTTCATATCACAAATCGGAATAAAATATGGTGAAGAAAAAACGAAATGTGAATTCATTAGCCTAATAAGAATAAATAAAGAACGACAGAAACGCAAGGAAGAGACGAAGCTCGATAGCAGCCAGCTAAAAACATTTATAAAGTTTTCCCCTCTGGAAACTTAAAGTTGTTAATCGTATTTAATTTTAAGCTGACTTCAAAACATCGAAATTTAAAGAATCAAAATTTTTTGTTGCGTTTTTAAAAAATTTATTTTATTAATTTTCCTTCGACTACTTCTATTTATTAAACGATGTAATTTTATAAATGTATACTTAATCGAAGGACAATCCGAATCGTTTTGAATTCTGAATCGATTAAATTTTTCGACGAATATTATTTTTACCGATTCTCGCGTATTTTTCAATACGACAATATTCTCAATATGTCGTATTTGTGCTTCTTTTTCAATACGACGACAAAGAAAGAGAAAGAGTGGAAAAGAGAGGGAGAGAAATAAAGAAGGGCGAGATAGACTGATCGATTAAATGCATGTTTTTTTTTCCAGAAGGTGAAGATGGGACTAAACCGGTCTTCTTTCACTTAGCCTCCATCACAAAAGGGAGGGAATAGAAAAGGTACGCGTATATATTAATTCAGAGGAGAATTTTGAATTTTCTTTTTTATTATATCCTTCCACGTTTTCCTGGGGAGGTTCGGTCGTCGTTTGTATTAGCCTATTGAAACAAAGTAATTAATAATATAAAACAAATCGTTTAATCGTTAGATAACAAAAATTCTGTACTTCATATTATTATAATTATTTAATAATAATATACTGTAACTTTTCTTAAATCGATAAACTGATTTTTTATTTTGTTTAATTATCATGAAATTCACTTAAGTCGAAGCGCTGACTGATCTGAATCTTTGATTTCAAAAAAAAGTTCAGTATAAAAGAGGAATATTAGCGTCCATAACATATGTGTGGTTCCCGTGTAAACGTAGTAAAGATCCGCTCGGTATAGCTCTTGTGCATTCAAGAGTGCGGATTAGGTTTACGGTATAAACGATAAACTCGTACAATCCTAAATGAATACAATTTTTTTCTCAAAAAATTATTCATGAAATCGTGCTGTAGCGAACTAATATATTTATAATAAGAAAACATAAATAACAGTATTTTATTAAATAATAAACCAATTAATATACATCTTGAAACGCATTCCATAAAATATTATAAAATCGATAGTTCGGTCGAATAGCTTATTATACTTATTGATAACCAAAATGTACTGTAAGAGGCGTAAAAATTTACCTATTTCATTCATTTTTTATCATATTAATAACATTTAGAATGTATTTTTAACGTGAGAAACGGAAAGTCGAATTATACCGGCCGTTTCTGCTTTCATTCATATCTCTCAAAAGCCTTCCAAATATAACAAATACGAAATAAAAACTGAAAAAAAAAAAAAGTTTGTATCGATAATAATTCCCGATCTTATATCTTCTATCTTATGATGAGATAGAAGATAACAAATCGTATCCAATCGCCGGTCGAGGATAAATATGAACTCGTCGAATCTACATTTTACTCTTATTGGAAAAAATTGCGATCAAAATTTAATTATATAATAATTAACTTACAAAAACTAAACGAATGGGGAAAAATAACTATTTACATTATTTTTTTTATCGTAATTTAATTTTTTAACGAGTTTTTCGACTTCATTTTTTTAATAACGTATAATTTATACAGATGATCCGATGATGCCGCACTAATCGGTCACCTCCAAGTATTACTTGTATTTCAGTTAATCTTTAGATCTAATTAAAAATGACAAAATTTTTAACAAAAAACAGACTGTTTCTAGAATGGTGAAAAAATACCAGATTCTGCACCAGAATAATTTAGCTTTTCTATTTCGACAACACTACGATAGTTTTTTCTCATATATTCATTCTTGTATAAGCTTTTCATCGTATTCCTGCGGATACAGGCTGAAACATTTCGACTGTTCTTTAAAATATAAATAAATAATTCATTCGGCTCAAAGCTAAATTATATTACGTAGATCGCATTATATAAGGCAGGTATGACGGTTACTGATAAAAACGGAACTGCTGTTACGTTCGCTCAGAAAAATTAAGATAAATTAGGAGAAAATCATATCCGAGTGGCACTAAAAAATAAATAAATAAAAAATAAGAGGCGATAATCCATGCTAATATGTAAAAGTAATAGTTGCAGGAAATAATAATAGCGAACGAATGTGTGAAAATAGTAAAACGTGTAAATAAATAAAATCGTTATCGAAAAAATAACGAATTTAAAGGCGTAAATTTAAAATAATCTAAGACTATATGTGTTATTAGTATACAGAAAATGCAGCTTAAGATTGTTTAAAAACTCATGTATTTATCAGATATTATTTAATTTAAAACGAGAATCGTTTAATTTAACTTTGAATATACATATCGGAAGATATTTTAGACGGTTCATAATATACTAAAAACGGCAGCGGAGGCGTGTAAGGAGGTCCTTTCTCGAAGCCCGATGCATTATACCGTTTAATGAAAAAATTAGATTTTTTTTTAATATGCCGTGCAACAAATGCTCTTAGACGAAAAAAAATCGGTACTTATCGATCAACGATCAGCCGCACACTATTATTTCGCTTTTTCCATTTTGCTTGATTCGCTTTTTACGATAGCATAACTCCATTGTGTAATTTAAGGTTTTCGCAAAGATTACAATTTTACGTAGATTTCAGCTAGCTTTGTTCGCCCCAACCGTTATAACTAATGGATCTGTCACACGATATCCAACTCGACACCGAACTCGAAACAAAGAAATGCGATTATTTCGGTTGTAACTTAAATCGGGGTTCCCGAATTAATCGTTGTCGGACGAGTCCGCCATCGGTTCGTATGACTTTTCAGTCCATATGAGTATATTGATTAATATATTAAGCGTATAATCGAGTACTTTCTAATCGAAAAGCGTGTGAGCGATTCGTTAATTTTAATTAGAGATTGACACATAAAAAGTCGCTGCCCCTCTAAATTTGGCTAAACTGTACACGATAATATGATAATCAATTTTTTTATCCATCCGAACCGTTTTATAATCGAAAATTAATTTTTATTGCGATAATAAATTTTCAGGCAACTAAAAAAAAAGAAGCTGTCATCTACTCGTAGATAGGTATCTCGTCTAATTCGAGGCGAAATCTGCACCGAGGAGCAGGATCTTTTTGCGGTTATCCTTCGTGCTATACAAAACTACCGGCAGCCAGAGGCAACAGTAAAATCGGCAATAAAGTCTCTGGAATCTCACGCGTATTTTATGTAAAAATGTGAAAAACCCGAGTGAAAAACTGTTAAATACCGAAAAATTTAATTAAGTAAGCCAAGTTTTCTTTAGCGCAAGCGACAGAAAAAATAAATTCCGGTTTTTGGTACTAGTACAAGGGTTTTATGTCGGCGGATCACCAGAAACGGAACTTTCTTGAGAATAAAGATTTAAAAAAAAAATACTTTCCGATGATCCGGAAACTCCATTGTATGCGTTTACGAGTGCGTAAGCATGCATATCCACCCTAGTGGGAATTTTTTTAGACAAACTCGATTTGTTTTTATTTTAATAAAGCCTTGCAATAAAACATTATTCGAACGATATAAAATCTGTTCGGCGATATTTGTAAAAAAAGGCAGATAATATGAATCTTTAAATGGAAATAAGTGAGTTTTTCCGTTAATTCTGCAAAAATTATTTGAATGTACTTAAATCGAACGAAAAAGAATAGTATTGTACATAATGATAAAGAATTAAAAATTTTACAACATTGTTTTAGAGAAATTCACCTCTGAAATTTTTCAATTTGAAATAAAAATTAAGAACCGAAGTAACATGTCCTTCGAGATCGGCTCAAAGGATTTTTTTTCTTTAATATATTTTGTTGCGATCATTTATAATGATTTCTTAATATTAAAATTATTTTGTTTACTTTTAGAAAAATGTGTAAAAATTCCCGCTTTTCATAAACATTGTTTAATCATTTTTCCATCAATTTGTATTTAATTTTCATAAAATTCGTATTCAATGACGTCAATGAATAAAGACGGAGAACTTTTTCATGTTTTATCGGTAATCTGCGAAATAAGACCGTACCGCTCGGTGCTACAGTCGTCCGAGTATTGAATTATTATTAGGACTTTTTTTAAGGAATAAACACATTTTTAAAAAAAGACCAACGCCTAGTGGTAAGGGCGAGAGATAGTTTTAGTATTAAAAAATTCTTAACGTCGTTAAAAACAATCGATTTTATGATAGATGTTTAATAATCTCTTTGATAGTTATTATTATGAAAGTTAACTTACACTTAATTCGAAGTACAAGTAATTAAAGCAGTTGTCGCTCATATATTTGGTTTAGCTTTATACTGACATATGTTGAAATCACGAATTCTTGGTCCTATGCTTATATATATATATATAATCGCGTTTAATATTTATCTTTAACGTTATTAGCGTATTACACCACATTAACAATTTACATATTTCAACATGTGCTTTCTATATAATAAAAATTACTAATATATTTCCAGAATGCTTTCCCATCCGGAATATCCGTTTATTTTGTAAGCGCATCATTCAGAAAACCTTAGCTATAAGCGGCCTTTATTTTTCATTTTAATTAGATTGCTCTTGCTATTTCTGAAATCGTTTGGACTTACAAATATTACATTAAATCGGAAACATTATCTTCTTTTTTGAAGAAGTTAACAATACGACAGACATCGTTGAAGTTTTTTCTAATTATTAGATTTGTCGGGCCACGTTGTTTTCCATTGTAAATAAATTGTTTTCAAATTTTCTGGTATAATACTTAATTATAAGACCGTTTACTTACCGGTATTTCTTGGTAATTCAGTCGTTCAGGAGGTACAGGCGATAAAGGCTTGTACATTCGTTGCGGCATTTCAGGATGATAAATTGTACCTTCATTTCGTTCGAAACGATAATAATGAATTTATATAATAATACATTTTCCAAACGTATCAAAAGATAACATGTGATTACAGATGGTAATAGTTGTTATAGCTTAATATTAAATATCGATTAAGCAATAGATGAAACAAAATAATAGCTGATAAAATAAATAAATAAGAGCCTATAGACAACAGCCGATTATAACTGTCGTAATCCTTCTCGCTTAATAATCACAGGCGTATTAAAAATAATAGTAAAGTCATTTAAAACGTTTTTAATAATTAAGATTAAATAAACTTTGCGTTAGATTGTTTTTTTCCAGTAGATAAGCTACGGTTGATTGTAATTTCATCGTGGCTTAGGGCAAAAAACCTGCAAAACTTCTTTCCATACACCCACTAAAAAATAATTAACTTTACCAACTACATTTCTTAAACTATCGGATTTAGGATGAAATATCCTAGATGAAAAAACTTTTTCAATACGGGGTTTTAGCCGAAAACGTCTAAAGATATAGGAGACTTATTTAAAAAAAAAAAGATAATGTGTGTATGTACCTTTATATATATATAAAGTTATTTGATGTACTAAAAAACCCGAAATGATTTTAGGCAGTTTACATCATATTTTAACATCCTCAAAAAAGTAGATTTCCCTTAATTCTTCTTCCGCGTGGTGAAGGTTCGGTTAAAACGGATCCACTCGTCTGTATTTTTTTAAAATTATATTTTTAAGCCTAACCGCAGCGATTAAGATTTTATTTATTTTTTGGCATGAGATTTACTATTAAACAATATCGGTCGATCATTATCGAGAGATCGATAAGGTTTCAAAAAATTGTTAAGATGAATTAATTGTTTAAAAAAGCAAAAAATAGCCGCGCAGGGTTTCGTATCAGCACGCGTTCACACACATTCAACATACTACAAGCATGCACGAACTCATGCAACAACTCGCACAGGCGCGAGCCCGCACGCAACACAGTCGCACAACGTACACACAAACGAAAGAAAGGGGTAACGCAAGGAATTCTGCACTATTAGACCAGAATTGCAAGATGGGGACGAGTGGACCGCTTCGCAATTCGCAAATCTTGTTCGACTGGTTTATGTTCCTTTGAATAACCACACCTTCCTCTGACGCTTCCGTTAGCTTTACATTACTTGACCCGACCTGCCCTGCTATCCGATTCGTATGGATTTGCAACGTGCTTAAAATAATCATATTTCTATATCGGAAGTTCAGGCATCAGACATCCTGTGTCTCCTGAATTCTCCCTCTACTTTGTAAAATATTTATTTTCACTTCGTACCGTCTCACCCTTTCTATTTCTCTCTGTCCTTTTATTCTCCGGCATCACTTTAATACTACCCTCACCGTATTTATTCGCATTATTATTATGTTTTTTTTTTAATTTGTAGCTCGCTATATTAAATTATGAGTAGAGCATCGTTATTCTAGTTTTTGATCTTAACACGTAGCATTTTTCTGTAACGAGTTTGACCGTTTTACTAATTTAAGAAGTCAGGACGACTAACACATTTTTAGTCTCTGCTCTTTTCGCTCTACCTTTCCTATACATGAAAGAAGACATATAATTTTACCTTAAACAGTAAGTAATATTACTTTATTTTACGGTCTTTGAATTACGAAATCCTATATGTAATATCATTGTACGCAACTCAACAGACCGATCGAATGTTATAGGTACGGGTTTTATTCGAGCGAGAAGACCGTACAAATAAACAGGAAATATAATGTACTATCAATCGTCGGTAAAAGTCAATTCGTTTCGATCCTTAAAGATTAATAATATATGAAGTGTCAAAAATTCCTTTTACCGACGGTTTTAATAATCGCTCGTTTATAACATATTAAAATTGAAAATAACATATTAAAAGTATGCCGATCGAGAGGGTAATCAACCGTTTGAAATATTTCTTTTACAAGTATACATATTTACAAATATTTCTTTAAAATACTATATTTACTGGTGTACTCTATCCGCATTTTTTTTCTAAAAAAAAAAAAAACCGGAATAACAATAATGACGTGAGGCTTTCGTCCTGAACCTTGACTTACAGAAACCAGGCTCGGTCGGCTAGTAGATGAGCTCTTAAAATAACAATATGGAAAACTTCGCACGGGTTTTTAGAATAAAATAATGCATCTCCAAATACGTTATTAGGTTTTGAAAAACCAACAGTTATTCGCTCTCGTATATAAGGAACGCCCGTATATTTGTAAATGTCATTCGATGGAATCTTCGATTATTAAGACCCGTTTTATGGGAGCGATTTTTTCCGCCGACGTCATTGTACTCCACGATTTTTATCTCATCGTGCCGAATCGTTGCTCATACGAGGTATTTTATCATTTATTACAAGAGTTGAATTACGGTAGAAATCAGAATTACACTTATTATATTACTGCTAAAAACTATAAATTTTCGCCCTGTGTAGTGTTTTTATGTAACAGAAAGGCTTTGGGTAACGACTTATACGAGGTCTGTAAACAAAGTAATGAGACTAATTGTATTTTTGCAGCCAAAAACTGCAACACTGTAATTTTGCTAGTAAAGATACGGTTATATGAACAGCTGATTTATATTAGGTATTAATATTTTTAGTCTGTTTTTGCCACGAGAGACGTAAACAAACTTTTCGTAATACGAGTTTTTATTGTGCGTTACGAAATTGAGTGATACTAATTATGAGCAACGCTGTGCAATCACGATGTGTTAAACTCGGTGAGAATGCTACTGAAACTTTTTTCAAAATTGGAAAGGGCGTATGGAGATGATGATCAGTCATGAGCCAAGTTTTTAGATTGTTTAAAGCATTTTCAAATGGCCGGGAATCAGTTGCGGACGACCCACGCTCTGAAAGACCGTTAATGTTAAAAAGTGACAACATTGTCGAGCGAATCAGAGACTTGATACGGTATGACCGGCGATTAACTGTCAGAATGATTGCAGAACAACTGAATTTGAACCATACCACAGTCTATCAAAGTTTGACAAACGAATTGGACATGAAAAAGGTTTTTGCAAAATTTGTCCCAAAAAACCTCACTGTTGAACAGAAAAACAACAGGGATACAAGTTTCCCGCGATCTTCTAGGGCGAACTGAAACCGATCTTGATTTTCTAAAAAATGTTGTTACT
>JAAAKQ030013512.1:3001-18197 GCA_010016005.3 Zanna intricata
ATATAATGCTGAGATCTGAATTTAATAGAGCATTAAAAAATTTGAAAGGCTCCTGGGATAGATGGGGTACTTGCAGAATTATAGAGGAAGCGATAGATAGATTATACAAACTGGTGGGCAGTGTTTACAAAAATGGGGAACTTTCGTCAGACTTCAAAAAGAGTGCTATTGTCACGATACCAAAGAAAGTGGAAACATAAATTTGAAGAATACAGAATAAGTAGCTTAATTACCCATGCATAAAAAATTTTAACTAGAATTCTAGATAGGAGAATTGAGAGGAGAGTGGAAGAAGTGTTATAGGAGAAGACCAATTTGGTTTCATGAAAATTATAGAGATAAGGGAAGCAATTTAGAGCTCAAATTAATACTAGAAAGATTAAAGAAAAACAAACTAACATACAAAGCATTTATAGATAGATTAGAAAAGGCATTTGATAACGGTTTTAAAAAAATTTAGGGTTCAAGTATAGAGGTAGAAAAACAATTGCTAACATTTACAAAAACCAAACTGCAGCAACTTCACCATGCACAGTGAGTGCATGGTGAAAAGATAAAGATGCTACAGTTTGGTGATAATATAATAGTAATTCTAGATGGGAGTAAAAAGTATTTAGAAGAAATAATAATGAAGTCCTACATAAAAACTACAGCATGAAAATAAACAAAAGTAATGGAATGTAGTAGAAATAATGTAAATAAACCACTGAATATAAAATATGAAAAGATTATGGAGGTTAAGAACTCTGTTATTTGGGAAGTAGAATTACTAAAGATCGACAAAGCAGGTGTGATATAGAATGCTGAATAGCACAAGCAAAATGAGCATTCAGTCAGAAATATAATTTGCTTACATAAAAAATTAATTTAGATGAAAGTAAAACATTTTTGAAAGTATATGTTTGGAGCATAGCTTTATACAGAAGGACAATCAGAGTAGCTTGGAAAGAAGATCAGAAGCTTTTGAAATGTGGTGCTGTGTAGGAGAATTTTAAAAATCAAATGTGACAAATCAAGAGGTGCTGCAGCAAATTGATGAAAGAAGCATTTAGAATAAGTATAGTTAAAAGAAGAGTAGGATGTAGGGCAGTGGTTCTCAACGGGTGTGCTGCGAGATCAGCTTGGTGTGCCGTGAAACGTCGAGACTGACACTTGTGAAAATATTTTTTAAACAAATTGTATCACATTCAATGTGAAATTTGAGCTTGTTGATTTCTTACACAAAAGTTCAATGCGGGGTGGATTTAGATGGGGTTCGACCCTGCATTTTGTCGAAATCATGGGCTGCCAGTGTTGCCAAGTCAGCATATGCGATGTGCTGCGGAAAATTGTGGTATGAAAGTAGGCCACAAACCAAAAAAGGTTGAGAACCACTGATGTAAGGTGTATACCGAAATGAAACAACTAGGACTAGATAGGGAATCTTGGGCAGCTGCATCAAATCAGTCAGATGACTGAAAGACAAAAAAAAAAATGTATGAAATTAAGGCAGTTGTACTAATAAAGTTGTGTATATACATAAGAGGTTTTAAAGATTATGTAAACCCTATCATCAAGTAAGACTAAATTGCCAAGTATAATTTATGAATGTGATGTTTATCAAAGTAAGAGGCAAGATAATTGAAGAGAAACAAGTAAATTTTATATATTTGTGAAAGATAGTATTTTTAATGTACAAAAACTTTGTGTACTTTAATAGCTAGCTGTCTAAATAATCTTGGATCCCATCACATGTCCACCCCAATCCAAATGGGGTCACATCATCATAGAAAAAATAACCCATTGAGCAGTGCTATCCCAGAAAAGGTACAATAGTAATAACTGTCAATCATCCCAAAAAGGACAAGTATAGATAGTAATTATTCTATTTTAGTGTTAATACCATTTATCACAAACATTTTTATTACATTTATTTTAAATTAATTTATTAATACTAGCATATAAATGTCCAAGCAGTTCCCACACTCTCCCTGCAATTAACTGTTACCGTTTTGAAAGTCATGCTATATTCGAAAAGAAATAATTTCTTAACCATGGTTGGTACACCTAATCTAAGGTCACATAGGACATAACACAACCTTCACTCATTCTTGTTTTATTTGCAAAGCCATTGCTGATGTGGACAGACTTTGTTAACAGTACTGAGAAATGGTTGGTGACAAGTGTTTGAGTACATGACCAAAAAACGATGAATTCATTTTGTGAACATGCCTTATGGAGTAACAATATTTGCTTTATGAATATTGAGAACACATTCACTTGCTATCGACAGTGTTAAACAGAGACCACATAGTGGACAAAAGAAGGCGTGCAAAAATGCGTCACAATCACAAGTTTGATTGAGAAGTCTCCAATTTAATTTATTCCAAAATGATGTTAATATAATCAGGTCAAAAATGTATTATCACATGAAAAATCATTTCATATTAGGAAACTATTTCTAGCAGCTTTTTGTGAATTAACTGCTGGATAGAGACTTGGAACAGTGTGTTACGATTGCTATGCCTCATTAGCAAAATTTCTATGGGACACATGATGTGTCCCATAGAAATGTCATTTCCTGATGAATATGCTATTTATCGCAATTCACAATCCAGAAATGTGGTTTTCTGGGGTAAGGAGAATCCTTATTTTATGTGCAAGTTGGAAAGGAATCCACCTCATACACATATAATGCCATTGTAATAATAATTGTTATAATGGCACTTGCCTGGACACTTCTTTGTGTGATTAGTAATTGTTATTTGTAAATGTCTGAAAGATGGTTAATACTGTAACTTCAAGAGAAAGATATCCCTGGAACATGTCTGTGTAGCTCATTTCATTTTTTTAGCTCATATTTGGTCCAGCTCATGTATTCTTGGGTTCACAAGCATCACTAGCTCCATTGGAATAGCCACCACAAAACCATGATCTCAGCACATTCAACAACTTTTTGTGGGGCATAATCAAGGGTAGTACATCATAGTTGGGCCAACAGTGAAGAACTGTAGAGGAAATATTTCAAACCACTGCAATGGAGATGCTTATGATAAAGAGAATGTGGAGATGCTCGACTCTCTGCAGTTAGATCAATGGTGCACAAACAAATTCACTGGATAAATAATTTGAAAGTATAATGTGTTCAGTATATGTACTAAATCCACAACATATATTCGTCTACAGGTACAGGGACTTCATGATTACAACAAATAAATGTTAAATATTAGATAGGTTTTATAAAAATAACACTTTTATAATTATGAATGTCCTGTTAAGAACAATTAACATGTGACATTAAAAGGAGACATTATAAAAATGATAAATGAAAAGGCATGAAATTTGATGATTTTAAGAAAAAAGTTTATTTTACTACAATATTTTTGGAATCATTTTGTTGAAGATATGGAGTTTGAAAATCGATATAAAAAATGGCATGGCACAATAAATACTTTTTCTAATTTATATTAACATCCACTGGACATTTTTCTTACTGTTAAGATAAGTTTTAATAAAAAAACGTGTAGAACAGAACAAGCATTAAAATTCAGGTGTTTTCTTTTGTTAGGCCTCAAGACTTGAGTTATTATTGAGGATAACAATAGAAACAAATATGGAAAATTCAATAATTTTATTAATTTAAAAAGAGCACATCTCTGATGAAAATCATTTATGTGCATTTAATCTATGATGTTAGTGTTTTACACACAGTCTCTGATGCCTGTTAGGTGTCATAAACATAAAGAGTTGTACGTGTCCTGAGCTGAATCACAAGTCAGTCCCACAACTAGCACTTGTTATTCTAAAGAATAACAACAACCAAGTCAGGCTTACTAGAGAAAATGGAGATTAAAAGATTAATTTCTCCTTGCCTTCTTCACGAAGCTGAGTATAATTTTCCAAATCAGCATACCAAATTGAAACACCTGTTATTTATCTTGCAAAAGAAACAACTTCATTCTATTTCATATGGAACTGGTTATATACAATTAGATCATTATTTTCAACAAAAAAAATTCTCATTGGTACATTTTGTTCTTCAAGCCATGGTCATAGCCATAAAAAGGATGGAACAGATTATGGAAATGCTGGCCTTTATGAAACAGAACAGTAAAATTTTATATGATGAATATAAGGACTAAAAGGAATTATTACTATTGCATTTTATGAGATCTTGATTCTTTGTTTGTAATAATCTGTATAAAATGTAGTCTCAATCAGCAAACATTTTACAAAAACCAGATGGGATGTTAATTTTGCATGAAGGCTTTCAACAGTTGTTAGTATACATATAAGTAAAAAAAACTATACATTCAGCATGCAGTCTATTTTGAATAATCATTATTATTTTTAAATCTAACAAATGATGTTAGTTGCTGTGTGTGTATAAATAACATTTACACTGCATAAAATTTTCAAACATGCTTCTAAGAATAATGTTGCTGCAAATTGAGTTAACCGTTATGCATAAACCCATAATTATTATTTAAATTGTGTTTTTTGTTTTTGTGTGTTTAGCCTCTGGAACCATCACAAGGAATTATTTCATAGGATGTTATGTAGAGAGTAAATAAACTGTAGTCTTGTACAGTTTTAGGTCGAACATTCCTGGCCCATCAGTCTGGTCTAGTGGTTAACTCATCATTGCAAATCAGCTGATTTTGAAATCGAGAGTTCTAAAGTTCAAATTCAAGTAACCTTTATATGGATTTGAATATTAGATCTTTGATACCGGTGTTCTTTGTTGGTTTGGTTTCAATTAATTACACATCTGAGGAACGGTTGACCTGAGACTATACAAGAATACACTTCATTTACATTCATACATATCATTCTCATTCATCCTAGTAATATTTTACAGTGATTATGGAGACTAAACAGAAAAAGAAAGTAAAGTTCGACCATTACTGAGATGTGCGATTAATTGAAACCCAACCACTAAAGAACAATGGTATCCACGATCTAGTATTCAAATCCATATAAAAGTAACTATCTCTACTAGGATTTAAACCTTAGAACTCTTGACTTTGAAATCAGCTGATTTGTGATGACAACATCGTTTTGTACTATTGTTCCCATTAATGTCATTACTGGGTTTTTTTTTTAAGTCTGGAAGACACATTTTTGGACATTGTAAAAAGCTCACTTGATTTGTTTACATCTGTTCACACAGTATATGTGTGTATACATAAAAAATAAATAGACAACTTCATGATCTCCTGTGCATTCTCTAAATTCTTATATTGCAGCAGACATTTTTATATAATGGAAAAATTAAGCAAAATATACAAATAGCAAAAACACTTATAAAATAAAATACTTGTTCAGAAACAGTGATGACATCATCACATTATACTACGGCAACAATACTCAATTAAGATTTATTATAAGTTTTCCATTTTTAAAACCATGATTCTATTCGTTCATGTCACATGAAAATAATACAGAACTTGAATACTGTAAAATACCTAGCAGGCCCAAAAGGGTAAAAATCATTGACTAATTTGTATAAAAAAAGTTAAACACTACATTAAACATTATATAAATTAAATATTTGAACAAATAGCACATTAATTTCAAAAAGCTGGAAACAATTTTTACCAGCAAAAATTTTAAATTTGACAAAATTTCAAACATAACAACATGAAGGGATAAAATTACTGTATAGTAATACAGAGTCAACACTAACCGATATTATATAGGAAAAATAACAAATACAACATTAACAATTTAGAAATCTAGATATTCACAAAAATTGGGCCACAAATTAATGTACTTGAACACCAAAAAACTACTCAAACACAGATGAGTATATCTGAACACAGTGCATCAAGCATAATGAAATATGTGAATTATATTCATAACTTAAAAAACCCACCAATATACACTTCAGTTAGAAAGCACAATAATAAATGAAATTATGATGGAGAAAACACACACACACATTCAGACCAAATTTGGTTAAGTTAGTCATTAAAAACAATATTTTTTTTATGCTGTTGTTTTATTTCATATATTTTATTATCAGGTTATATAAACCTAACTGAATGAATTTGTATGAATTAGCTCCCATCAGTTTTCAGAATATTGTTAAATATATTTAAACAATATATGAAAGTAAAACGGTAACATAGATATTGAAATCAATTTATAAGTAACAGTATTGTACTTGTTATATACAAGGTTTGCGCTATATCATCTTACAAATGTTTTTACAGAATTCACCAAATTTTAAAATTAATTTTTTCTGACAGATTTAGTAAAGATTTCCAGTAATTAATTTTATAATAAAAATTAATTATAATAATAATAATAATTTTACAATATTATCGTTTTAAAAAAAATATTTATTAAGTTTCTTGCATAAAAATGAACATTATAGTAATAATAATACAGATAAGAAATAAAAACTAATTAAAGCAATTTTTAAAAATAATTGGCTGGACCAAAGTTTTCTAAAAAGTTTAAAAACTAACTTACATTATTTTGCAAAGTAAAAAAAAAAAACAATATTTAATAACTTGGTTTGCATAAAAATGCTAAGAAACACAGATGAAAATTTAACAAAGAGTATATAAACATGATCATAACTTGAAGGAAAACAAAAGCAAAACAGATAAGAAGACTGGAAAAAAACACCTTATTTTTTATAGAAAACAGACATTATTACATTTATTTGAAAAATATTTTGTTATTATTCTAGCATATTTGCAGAATGCCATCAAAGAATGTATAAGTCCATGATTAATGACATAAATGCATTTAGTAGCTCCAAGCTGGAATTTTAATGTTATAAAACTATGAGAAAATATAATTTTAAAACTTGCATCAATATCTTCATATGAACTTAAGATAACTTAATTTGTATGTCGTTGAAAACCCACATAATCTCCGCCTTGGAAACAGTGTCTTTATAACAAAAAGAATTGAGTTGCCATTTTACGTAAATGAACTTTAGGTAAATTGTATCATTTGCTGGTGAAATGCTACTACTCTGGCCAGAAGATCCAAGCAAAGAACTCATAGATATATCATAACCACTATTCTCACAACTGTTAATCACAGTTTCAGTCTGCTGAGTTGAAGTACCACTGGGAGATAAATACATTTTCAGTGAAGGCTGAGAGTTTCTTATCTTAATTATTTAATTATCCTGCTTTACTTTACTGTACAAAGCCGCTGCCTTTCAGCCCATATTGACCAGTCAAAAATATTTTTACACACCACAAAAAGTATTTCTACCTCTTCTCAACAGACTACTAAATTTTGGATGTAAGTTTACATCACCTCTGCACATTAAACAGAGTCTTTTTAAATGCCCTTTAGAAACAATTAATTACCTAAAATAAAATAAAAATATGTATAGTAATGTGAGAGAAATCCAAGAAAAAAAAGAACTTAATCTTTCAATTTTAAATTGTAACTTTATGTTAAAATTTCACCAGAGAAAAAATTAACTGCAATTTGGAATATTCCTCCATTAATATAAAAGAATAATTAGACAATGTAAATAAGAACAGGATTTGTTAATGGCTGCTTGATATATGTATTTGCAATGTACTAAGCAATTGGGTCCCACTTCCCGACACTAGGAAAGTACATCAAGTGTATTTTGTTATTACTTAAAAATACTTTGTTAGTATTATTAAACTTACTTAAAAAATGCAATTCTTTAAAATATTTTGCAATATTTACTGATTTTTTTAAAAATTCCTGACTTCCTAATTTTATACTTTCTGACATTTCCTGCCCGGGGAAACTATGTTATATCAGTGGTTTAAAGACTGAATTCTTTTAATTATTGGGAGAGATTTCAACTTGACAACGAATGCTGTAGTAAAAGATCTCTGTGGCATATTGCAACAGAATCTAGTAATTTTTAACCATTTAATGACAAATTGCTGTGAACTGATCTCTCTTCAACAGAAAATTTCTCATTAATATAATCCATCTTTTAATGTTTTTAAAAGGAAAATAAAGTTATGTTCATCAGATGTCTTTAATGCTTATGAATTAAACATCTCTATATTTTAGTTTTTATCAGTATTATTAAAAAAAAGTTTCAAGGAATTTCACTACCTTATAAACTGGTACTGAAAATATAAAACTAGCAAAAAAAAAAAAAATTGATGTTTTTAAACATAAATATGTTTAAAAAACAAGAAAACTCACTTTAAAAATAACTGTTTTACTAGAATATAGAATATCTTTTTGGAAATGTACATTCAACAGCCAGCCTCCGTGGCATAAGTGGTAGCGTCTCAGCCTTTCATCCGGAGTCCTGGGTTCAAATCCTGATCAGGTATGGAATTTTTCATTGTAAAAAAATTCCACTTCCATAACCCACTCGCAAGCTTCAAGCTTAAGTGGCAATCTCATCAAGCATGCATATATATATATATAGTTATACAAATATATATTACTCATAATATGAACATTTTATACATAGCTCACATATATGGGACAAACTAAACATACTTAAGGAAAATATTACATTAAACAATCGCTTATTATCTATGTACTGAAGAGACTTTTAACAATTTCAAAATGGCATAAACAAATCAAAAACTATAGATATTCTGGAATCATACTTCCACACATTTAACACAATAATATAATAATAGTCTCATATAATTTCTTTGAAATAAAAAAGGCAACTAACATCAGATTTTTGTTGAATACATGATAAAATAAATACATGATTTGCACTTGGCTTTCTAGATATTTATGGTTTTGTTTCTCCTAATTTCCAAAGAGAATGAAACCACTTAATGATTAATTTAAAAGTGAAGTGTTGAGAATGAGAAGAAATATGTATTTGTAGTACAAAGATGATGCACAAAATTTCTGAGAGAAATGGTGTATATTCAAGCCTTACATTCTATAATCTAAGACACACAAAGCACAATGTATGCAACATTAAATCTTCCAAGCAACAAAGAAAATGATGAAATGGCTAACACATTAGTTTAATCTGTACTAACAACTTCATACTAATATTCTGTTTCATAAAAAAAAAAAAAAAAAAACACATGTATCAGTATGTTACAGTTGATGAAAACCAGCTTGAAAAATGAGTATCAATATGAAAAAACCAGCTTGATCCCAAATATTACTTCACATTTAGTTTTAGTAAAAGATAATGCTCCATCATTATGATAAAAAAAAACTATTTCTTACTTTAATTTTAGCAGAGAGAAAGTAATTAAAACGGTATATAAAAAGAAGATAGCTAAAATATTTAAAAAGGAAATTCCACATTATCAAATTGCCCTGTTCTACTCAAACCCAATCCAATTTTGGTGAACTAATTTTGAATGAAAGTAAAAACTGGCATGACGGCATTAATGCTAATATTATTAGTATGAAAGTCATGGATGAGCAGAAAGAAATTTAGTAAAATGATGGGACGGATATTGAAAAGGAAATTTAAACTGTTTATAAAGTTAAACAAAAAATAAAAGATGAATATCTTGTTAAAAAAATAGTCTGCAGATTTACTTCCTAGCAGCAGAATATAATTATTTATAAAAATTAAATATCATATACTGCTAGAATATCTAGAGACTAACAGAGCAACATACATGCAGGGTGAAAAGATCACAGTCTGACACACCAATTACAGAAAATATAGCTGTTTAAAAAATATATTTTTTATAATATACTTATTTTAAAACTCTAAATGATTTTTAAGATAAAAAAATGATTTCTTTAAAACACTGATATGAAAATGGTGAAATAAATAAATATGAAAAGTGTTACTATAGCAAAGAGTATGAAGTGTAAGAAATATTTACAAGTCACATACCGACGAATGCAAACATGATCAATAAAATAAGAATGTGAATTATGCGATTTCATCATATACAGTCTTCACTTACAACTCCCAGGTATAACACCAAACTCTATTCCTTCAAACTACATTACTGTCTCTTGCCAGCATTAATATTGCACCTAGGAAAATTTTGACCAAAATTACTTCAGTTGCTGAGATATGTGTATTATTAGACTTCATTATCTGCAATGCTCTACTACACAAGGAATGCTAAAAAATACTCTTCCCAATTCACTTCTGTTAATCTAGGCAAAATTATTTTATGAACTAAGAAGTATGTCATTTTTTTATTGTTAAATAGCAGTAAAAGGATCACAAATCTAATTGAAAGATCTTGGAAAGAACCATGTCAACAGATGTGCAGCATTTTCCAAAGGACTCTTAAAGCAGTCATAATGCTCCTTTCTGCGGAAGAAAACAAGATCAGTGATCTTGTAGGAAAGATCATTTGATTACGAAGAAACAATATGAAACTTTCAGCAACAGGTTCAAGTCCTGAAATTAGTGACTGTACATTCTAATTCTGGCAGATCAAAGAATCTTAAGTAAAACACCCACTAAGTAACAACAGACAATTAGGAAATATATAAGGTTAATGATATTTTCAGAAGCAATTGAGTATGCAGAAGTCAAGTGGGTGTAAAAATGTCAACAAGAAATATAAAATGACATTACATCTCAATTTTATATTACAGTATTATGACCTATCTAAAATAAATTTTTTGGAAACATTATTTTATTTTAAACAAACATGATTATACCACTTATCAAATAATATTATATACAATATTTTTCATTGGCAATAGTTGGATTCACAATGAATCATAGTTGGATTCATTTTTTCAGTTGGGATAATACAATTTTTCATACGAGTAAGGTAATTTCATGACTGATGATAATCAGAAAAATAAAAGATTCATTTATCGTAATTTGCTGATTATTTAGATGAGGCACTGAAAATAAAAAAGTTGTCTTTTCAGACAAAACATGTATGCATGAATGACAAGGTAATGGATATTGCTATTTATAAGTATTTTATAATAGTAAATATACTAAAAAGAATTTAAATAAAAGGATATTTTTTTAAATTCTAAGGTAACTGCAATGGTGATTTCTTAATGATCAGATATGGGAATATTTTTTTTTTTTTTTGATTAGATAGTCTTGAGAAATGATATACCAAATTTGTTGAACTTTGATGTGAATATGTTAATATAAATATGTAAATTATATAGTTGAAATTATTCCACTCTTCATCAGATTAAGGACTTATCTACTTCTTATCAGTGTACATTTTAAAGAGCATTATTTAAACAAAGTCTCTAGAAGTGTTTTTTCAATATTGTTCACTTAACAAAAAGAGATAGGTACAATTAAAAATATATATTTAATCGTAAAACAATATTACAATAATAATATTTTTTTTACTTATAAACATAAATGAATTTTAAAACATTCTGCCTTCAGCACTTTCATTATTTAAATTCCTGCTTTACTCAGATTTACAATATAAATAATTCACTGGTTTACAAACAAAAGAGAAAATTAACGTATAAAAATAAATTTTTTATAGTATTTTAAAAATAATTATTTAAACTTTGTTGGAAGTGCAAGAGTAGTATAAGATGTATATGTAGATATAAATGCTTCATATCCTAAAAAAGCAGTGGAACAAGAAATCATAGATCTTACTATAATTATATTAAAACCACGCATAAAGTATCTTAATCCGTACATATTATAAATTTTCTTTGAACAATCAATCATTCCTTTGAATTTAGGGTCTGTAAAATCATCAGCCTGTATCTGTGACTTTACAACATCAAATGGTACAACAAATACCCATGATGCAAATCCTGCAGAACAAAAATCTAATGCTATACTAAATTAATATACAATTAAGTAAAAGAATATTCTAATAATAAATACAATTTTTAGAATAAAAACTATAATAATGGTAAGTAACTGATACAAATAATAAACAGAAAACTCTTGTGGACTATAAAGCGTGTCATGAAAAGGCCTTCTTTATCATTCATGAATTTCAGTCAGGCTTGAAATTTTTTAAACATTAAAAACTTTTAATTTCTCTTGAAAAGACAAAAATATTTCCTTTAAAAAGTTCAAATTTAAAGAAAACTAAAAACAAAAAAAAAATTAGAAATAAACTTTTCAAAAAATTAAAATTACTTTTCTTTTCTTGCATCTCTTTTCAGAAATTCAAAAAAGGCTAATTAAAATAATTTTCATACAAAAAGAAATATGGCGGTTTTAATTTGTTATATTCTCTTGGATAGCGTGTACAGTGTTTAGTTATGGCTATAATCAAAGAGTAAAAAGTACAATTTTAGTTGTGCGCGTAACTGTAAATTGATTCCCTATCTTTCCACTTAACAGCTCCACTAGCAAAGATCATATCAGACAACTGAAAAGAAAGTCTTCTGTCTGTTTAGCAGTTTGCTAAATATGAATCTATAGTTCAAAGTGCATTCCATAGAAAATTTAATTGTAATCTTTCAAGTGACAATAACAATTTTTCAATGGCATAATCAGTTTGAAGCAACTGGATGTTCTCTGTAAAGGAAGAGAATGGGCCAAGTATGAGTATAATCAAGTATGCCTGAAGAAAACGGTGAATGTGCCATGAATTCTTTACCGCACAGTCATAAAATAGCTGTTAGGAAGCCCACCTGTGAACTAGCAACATTTTGGAATGCTTTAAGGAAACACCTATATATGCATCCACACAGTTTACAAGCTTTGTAGCCTGCTGACTTTGTGATCAAAATGTTGCATCATGAAGACAACTTTCTGGATCATATTGTGTTTAGTGATGATTTAATATTTCATCCGAGTATAAAAGTTTATGAACATTATGCTCATTAACATTACGTTTATGTTTATGAACATTATGCGTATAAACTTCACATTTGGGGTCAGAAAATCCTTGAGAATTCTTACAGTGGGACAGGAGACTCGCCAGAATTAAAGTTTTTTTGTGCGATATCCTGTTGGCAAGTTTTTGCTGAAGCAAGTGCTACAGGAGTTATTTATTTGAATGTGCTACATGCATGGTTCTTTCCTTAACTGCAAGGAAGACCAGATCTTATTTGGCAAAAAGAAGGGATGCCTCCTTATATTCATAATTGTACAGGATTGGCTGAATGATGTTTTCACCAATCACTGGATCGGATGGCATGGACCTAATTACACATTGTTGGCGATGGCCTCCAAGGTCATCATCTGATCTCATTTAACAAAAATTAAAAAATCTATCTCTTGATAAGGCAATGATTCTATGGCGGTAAAGACTGTCTTTTAGACAATATATAACAAAAAAAAAAGATATAAATGCAGGATTAAATTGTACAAACTTTATACATCTTATTGGTTTATTTTAAACAAATGGTATACACAGACAAAGAAACACTCATAAATCAGAAAGTGGCCCCATCTACGCAACTGTTATGCAGCTTATAGAACAATACATTGGAAAAAATATACTTTATTTCTAGATAATTTCCACAAAAGTGTTACTTTGGCCGAACACTTGATGGACATAAAGACTAATATGTAGAGGACCCCACAGAAGGAAGAAGGTAATCCTGTTGTAGTTATGCAGCAAAAGTCAAAGAAAGACAAAATATTAATTGGCACAAAGGAGACATCACAGTGATGAATGGAGGAACAAGAGGAATGTTTTGACTTTATCAACACATGGACCTGAAATGGGAAATATGAGAAACAACAAGGGAACTATAATATCCAAGCCTAGCATGATCATTTCTTATAAGTCGATGAGTGGTACTGACAGAAGTGACCAGATGAACAGTTACTATTCCACCCCCAGGAAATCTCTGCATTGGTACATAAAAGTAATTTTTCACTTAATGGATGTCGGTCTGCGGAATAACATGTGCATCTGTGGACTATGTCCAAACTCCAAGCTGAGCTACCTGAAACTTGAGACATCATAATAGAAAGTTTTACATAGGTACAGCCTACTCCTCATACTATATGCTCCAGATGGTCCCAGTTCAGTACCTTCCTATGAAGCTAGAGAAGTGGGTAAGGTGTTACAATGGCTAACAAACAAATAAGAAGAGAGGCAAACTACCTTTTATGTGTACAGTGTTTGTATAGATGATAAAGACAAAAGCTTCGGACTTTGTGTGACAGAATGTTTCAGAGCATGGCACCTATAATTGAACAAAATAAGAAGCAACTTTATTGTCATAATAAACCCATATATATTTACTAGAGATTTTTTTCGAACATTTTGTTTTAGAGTTTGAACACTTTTTATTTTGTTTCAATCATTCAATTTATTTTAGAGTTTGAATAAAACAATTGGATTTGATAATGTGGTTTTAATGGTATTTTTTCCTAATTTGTAGAATAAAGCTGTGCCAGCTGGTCTATAATAATAGTAAATAAATTTTTTATCTCAATACAACACAAACTTAAAACAATTTTCAGTTTTGGTCTGAGGAAAGAATCGTGTATATGATGGCTGATACTCTTGTAAGGTCTTAGTTGTTTAGTACTGGTGTGAAAAAATAAACTACTTAGCTTATATAAATGCCATCTGGGAGTAAATGTGTTTTTTTTTTTTAGCAGAGTATATAGATATGTTCAGTTAGGTAAGCAAACCAAACACATTTGATTTCCATAAATATTTTTGAAAATTTTTATTGAAATTTCATTTCCATCTAAAATAAGACTAAAAAATTCAAAAATATTTTGGCACAAGTTATAAAGTAATTTAAAAAAAAAATTGAAAAATTATTTTTCAAATAATATATTGTAAATAAGTATTTAAAAATAACTAATATAGTATTTACTTATTGAAAAATTGTATGTGTATATCAGAAATCATTTAAATGTTTTATAAGTAAAAATTAGAATTATCACTGCATTAAACAAGTTCACTAAGCTATATGAAAAATACCTATTATAACATACTTTATTACTGGCCAAGCATTAAATAAAAGCTGATAATAAACACAATACTATTAATGCTTCTAATTACTAAAGACACCTATACAAATATATATATATATATATACATAGAAGGCATCTAATAAATTAAAAAAAAACAAAACAATATGTGGCAGTCGCAGGACTAGCCGACAGAAGTTATTACTTCTTTTACGAGTTATGGATGTATGTTTTTTTCTTGAAAAAATTTCCCCATTTCCACACACACACACACACACACATATGAAATTTGTGTGTGTATATATAAATATATATATAATGTTAATAATTGTCAAAGACATTAATTTAAAAATTTGAAATCCACAGTATGCAATATATATGCATGCCTATCATTAAAAATTTATGTAAGATAAGCATGAAATGTATAAAATGTTTACTCAC
>JAAAKQ030013556.1:0-37881 GCA_010016005.3 Zanna intricata
ACACCATTCGATGAGCCCACACAGGCGCAGCGTACAACATTATTGCCTCGCATACGCCCTTATAGAGGATTTTTAAATCCTCTATAAGGGCGTATCCTTAAATCCTCTATAAGTAGCGTAATCCTACAGAATCATCAGTGAAACTTCTATAAAATTAAAAAAAAAACTCGAAAATTTGGTAAAAAAAAGCATGAATTTATATTAAAAAAAAAATATTTACGCTAAAACTGAGAATTAATGTATTTTCTTTTTTAGATCGATTACAATTCCAATGTATTAAATTCTTAATTACTGTTACTAATTTTTTGTGGGTTGTCTGTAATAATTTCTTTGCGTTTATTTCAATATTCTCTTTGTTATTTTTATCAAGTCACTGGTTTCTCGCCTTCATCCAAATAATTTTTTTTCAAATGTACGTTTTTAGATTTTTAATTTTTTGTAAACAGTTTTTGAATGTTTTATTTCGAGAATATATTTTAATAATGGTTTAACATAACTATTTTCTGTGTGAGATTGCTCGAGTAAAGAAAAAAAAAAAAAACATTATCCGTAAACAAAATCCTCTAAATATTTATGCTAGATTTTAAAATTACATCCATATTTAATACTAATCGTATTTAATTATATAAAAATAAATAAACATTTTATTTTTATATTCATAAAAAAAATTAAAAAAAAAAAAAACAAAATAAAAATAAAACCGTTATAAAAGATTAAAACATTTATAATCATATTTTTACTTCATATTTACCTGCTTTTCTAAAATTAAAATAATGAAAAAATGTGTGTAAGAATTCGGGAGGTGTTGGTCAACTTAAAGGACTTATTCAGGACATAAAAAAAACAGATGGACAAATATTTTATCTCGCTTCATTTTCTGTTTTGTCGTTTTTTCATTAAAGATCTATATCTTAAGAACGGATTGAAATATTTTAATGAAATTTGACGTGAATATATCTAATAAAATTTTCTATAAAACAAAAAAGTTTGAAAATTTAAGCTTCGGAAATTCCAAAATGGTGGCCATTAAACCTTTTTTTATCTTAAATAATAGCTCCGTAAATTCTAGTTTTATCGAACGGTGTTTTATTGGATAAAATTTTAACCATTTTATTGTAAACAAAATGACAAGTCATTTGTTCAATTCGGTCGACAACCGGCTGAGATTTGGCTGAAATGATTAAAGTGGATCGCAAAAATTATGCAGCCTGATAGTTTCGTGGCTGTTTTCTTCCTTCACTAATAATTGAATTGAAATTAATTAATACTTTTATTATTAGTAATAATATAAGAGGAACTGAAAAAATTCATCATTTTGTAGATTTTGTTAGGTACATGTATACCAAATTTTATTTTAAAAAATCTGAAACTGTTCTTAAGGTATATCTTTTTATTGAGGAAAAAAAAAAGAAAAACATAAAGCCATGGATAGAGGGGAGAATGAAGTAAGATATGGAATTTGCATAAACTTTTTTGTTTATTTTTATCTCTTGAATCAATCTCCTTTAATTTTGGTCAATATCTCCTGACACACTATGTTCTACCCAAAATACAAGAATTAAAATATTACAAAAAGAATAATGATTATAGAATGTAAGGTAAGATTAGGATTAATGTCAAGATTAGCATTATTAAAGTAATATAAACTGATCGACCGGTAAGCAGAATAACAGATAGATCTGTACATATTTATATGAAGGATAATTATACATTTATTTCATAGAAATATTATGTAATTATATGAAAAATGTAGAAATCCTCCTAACATAATATTAAGTACTGAAACAAATAAATAAGCTAAAGCATATACAAAAATTAAACTAATTATTCATACTTTACAGTCTTAAATTTGACCTCGATGGCAAATAACTGACAAAACTTACTATCTTTTTAAAATAATTTTTTTATGAAATAATTTATTTTGCTTTTAAATATTTTATATTTTTAGAAATTGGTTTGTTCCAGATAAGGTATTTTAGTTGTTAGGTTTTTTTTGGGGATATATTAAAATTATTTACCTATGAAAACAATAAAAAAACTAGAAAACCTTAGTGTTCGCCTTTTTTCATGAGAGAAGTAAAAAAAAGTTCCCTTTTTTCAGATATCAATATATTTTTCAAGAGTTACTTTTACAATCTATATATGTGAAATATACTGCTAGCAATATTTGTTAATTTTTAATTAAGAAGTTGAATTTTTATGATTTTCAACTTTGTTAACGGCAAACTATCTGTTAAAATTAATTTTTTTTTTTTTTTTTTTTTTTTTTTTTTTTTAATATTAGAAAATATAATTTTCTTTTCATACAAATAGGAGATTGAGGAACTGTTAATTAAACGTGATTATTTTTGTTAGTAATCTTATTAATTTAGAGGTTTATTATTATCACACACCAATAAATATCATGTGCATTAAATAACTCACAGGCAGGACAATTGTAATAATAATTTTTGTATGTCAGCACCTATACAAAAACTGATCGATTAAATACCGCTAAATTCTAGTCGTTTCTTTAGGTAAACATTAATATTTTTAATTTATTAAATATCAAACGATTTGATTTTAAAATAATGGATTTTTTTCTTCCAAAGAATATTTATCAGCTGTTTTAACAATACTTTCTTCAGGGGAATTATCTGCCACCAGTGACCACCTCATTGAATTTTTAAGCGTTATACTTTTCATATGCTGTAAAATGAAATTAGATTTATCATGATTTTTCTTTTTTTTCAAAGTATCCAGGTTATTATTTTAAGGAGGCAGTGGAACTACTTGGGTTGGAAGGATACTGTTTACCACTTTACTCAAAGCCCATATGATTTTAGAGAGAATTTTTGTTTAAAAAAAAAGAATTATCTACAATTTTTCTAGTTTTATTTTTATCTCTTTTTAGCTATTAAACGATCATCAAAAACTTTTTTACATTTTATCATATTTTGTTTTTAAATATTATCACATACAATACATGTTTATGCTATGAAAGAGAGTAAGTTATTGACCTTACCTTAAAATATCTTATCTTAAAATAATGGTTATATTTGAACATGAATATGTCCACACACACGACCATAAATTTTTGTCCGTGTGTGCATATTCATTCTGTATGTTTGAACACTATCAATTTATAAATATGATGTATTCGTGAAACAAACATTTGACAAAGAAAAACTCAGATTTGATCCAAATTTTAATTTACATTAATAAAAAAAAAATATTTGCAATATTTAATAAAAAGACAACCTTTACATTTTATCATGTTTTTATCCCAATTTAATTATTATCTACAGTTTATTTTTTTGAGAATTTTTTCAAGTTTAAGTAATCAGTATTACAATGACTTTTCACACACTTTAAGAAAATTAGCACCATTAATGAATGAAATGAACTAAAAAAATAAGAGGTTATATCTGTTTTATCTCACTTTACTTTCTGAGATGATTATTTATTCATTACTTTTTACTAAATTTGGAAAGTAAATTTTTTTTAGGAATTTAAACAATAATAAAATTCACTTTAAGAAATGTTAATTTTTTTTTTTTTACATCAGGTTGATTATGAAACAATATAAAAAGGAGAAAGTAATATTTTCTACAGAATTTAATATTTTTAACTGTTGAAAACTGAATGTTCAAAAGTATCAGTAAATCATAATTACTCTCATTGTATTGTAGAAAACAAGTTGCACAGAAAACTGGACAATAGCAAGAGAGATTTTTTTTTATGACTTTTTAATGCGGTATGAAGCAAGAAATGCGGAAATAATAATTAATTGTTATAGAGTAAAATTTTACTACTATCTGATCACAGTGAAATTATTTCCTGTCCTGTGAGAAAATTTTTTTAATACTAGTTTTATTTTGAAATAATTTCTTTAATTTGTCTCATTATAGGAATGAAGTTGTTTTGAGACATATCTTAACATTTTGTTCATTTAATTTTACATATATAAATATAAAATTTTTTCATTTTTTTTATTTACTGCTAATTATTTTACATCAAGTTGATTATCAGCTGTTTAAAAATAACACTAACTAAAAAAAAAAAACCTATTTTTCTACTATATCAAATTGAAGAGAAAAATTTGCTATAAAATTTAATTTAACTCTTTGGACTGGTGAAACTCATTAAGATTTTAAAATTTATGTGTATTCACTCTCTCTTTATCTGTTTAGCCTGTTTATTTGTTAGCTCATTTTTTATTGTTTAATTTTGTTAACATAATTTGTAAGCTATAAATAAACAATACTAGGCAAATTAAATCATATCATAGTCACATATTATGACATCATATCTAATACTGAAGAGTGATCCTTCATGGACAAGATTATTCGTGTCTGTCCAGGTCAAAACATGTAGCTGAAAACACAGCTGTGTTGTTTGAATTAAGCACTGCATTTAGGAATGAATTAATTTTGTTCAGTCTTATTGGTGTCTTAAGTTTGATAACGATGCAGTGCCATAATGCCTCGAAATCATGTAAATGACATGGATGCCTTTTGTTATGTATGTGGTGAGTTTACCGTAAAATCAAATAGAAAAAAGTTACACCATTAAGTAAATAAAGCATGTCATTTGTACTTTCAGTGTAAAATTGATGATCACGATAAGACGTGGGTTCCTCATGTAGTATGCACTAATTGTTCTGTATATTTAAGAGAATGGCTGAAAGGTACGTGGAAGGCTTTGCTACTTGGTGTCCTATGCTTTGACATGAACCAAAGGATCATGTAACCGATTGTTACTTTTGTTCAACAAGTGTGACTGGAATTTCTAAAAAAATTGAAATGTACTGTAAAATATCCTTCATTGCAATCTGCAATCAGGCCCGTATCTCACAGTGAAATTATTCCAGTTCCTGAGCCGCCTGTGAATGTATGTTTCGAAAGCAGCTGAGAAGAATCGGGCAGTACTGAAGAAGACAACAATGATTTTGATTTTAAATTATTTTCCAATAATCCACATCTTATGTCGCAAGGTGAATTAAATGACTTTGTTAGGGATTAAAATTTGTCAAAAAATCAAGCTGAATTGTTAGGATGAAGACTGCAAGGTTGGAATTTACTAAAAAAAATACAAAAATTTTGGGCTTTCGAAGCCAACAAAAATAACTTTTTCAGTACTTTATTGATGAAAATAATTTGGTTTATTGATGAGCTTATGTTGTACTTTGGACAAGTTCATAAACCTGAGTATTGGTGCGTTTTCATAGATTCGTCCAAGTGTAATTTAAAAGTGGTTCTACTATACAATGGTAACAAATATTCTTTGATACCAATCGCTTATGGAATTAATTTGAAACAGACATACAATGTGATGAAAAGCGTTCTTGAAAAAATAAATTATAAAGAACATTGCGGGAACATATGCGGTGATTTGAAAATTTTGTTAGGCATGCAGTTAGTCTATACTAAGTACATGTGTTTTCTTTGTGTTTCTTTCAAAAAACACATGTACTTAGTATAGCCTAACTGCATGCCTAATGGGTCAGACGAGCTAGGGATAAAAGTTATGTTACCAAAGAGTGGAAGAAACAAGACAACTTAACTCCAAATGGGAGTAATATTATTCATGAGCCCTTAGTTGAACCCAAAAAAATATATTTACCCCCTCCCCATATCAAGTTAAGACTAATGACAAATTTTGTAAAAGTAATGAAGAAGGATAGGTCTGGATTTTTGTCTGTCCGGCAGAAATTTCCAAATGTCAGTAAAGGAAAAATTAAAGAAGGAATATTTATTAGTCCTCAAATAAGAGAGTTGGTCAAAGATAATGTACTTATTTCAATGTTAAATAATGTAGAAAGTGCAGCTTGGACTTCATTTAAAGATGTTTGCAAAACTTTTCTTGGCAAACAAAAATCCGACAATTACCACGATATTATTAATCAACTTCTTTCTTCACACAGATCTATGGGATGTAATATGTTTTTGAAAAAAACATTTCCTCCACTCACATCTGGATTTTCCCTGGATAACCATGGAGACATAAGTGATGAACACGGTGAACGTTTCCACCAAGATGTTTTGGTGATGGAAAGCCGCCATAAAGAGAAATGGAATACTAATATGCTAGCTGATTACTGTTAATTTGGGATGTACCTGAGGCTATTTATAAAAGAAAAGAATCAACGAAATCATTCTAACACAGGTATGGCCATGCAAAATTATAAATTTTAAAGATTTTAACTATATTTTCACTTGATTTGCTTTTGAAGCATAATTTCTTTAAAACTAAGGGTGATAGAAACATTATATTTACAGATATGTAATGTATGCATGAAAGCAATTCAAGAAATGATATCACACTTCGAGAAACATTAAAAAAATATATTTTTGTCTATCAGTGATCATCAATGATAATTATTCTTCCAGTTTTTGTAAACTTTGTTCAAGCATTCTTTTTGTCATTTCATCTTAACCTGATTTTTTCTGTATTCTGAAATGTTTTTTTCTTATAATCCAGTGGTTTATTATGCATTATGTATTTTGAAGAAGATAAAAATAATTTTTATTTTTAAGTGAATTGTTAACATTATTGTATTATCTGAAACAATGTTTTAAATTATGTTATTTTTCATTTGCAGGAGAAATAGTCCACGATTCAATAATTGAAAATAAAGAAAAGACTAAAAGTTATTGGGAGCAATTAATGCTAGCAGCTAATAAAAGTCCTTCAACTTCCCCGGAGTTGAAGCAGTCAAACGGTCAATCATCACCTAGTCAAATAAACCATCAAATGGCAAATAATCAGAGACTGAGCGAAACAGAAATGTCAGGGGGCCCTAAAATAGTTGAAACAGTAACAAAAAAAACTATACCAGATAAAGATGAACCTAATCTGAAATTTAATGATACTGTTGGTAAAAGAGGTAGTGTTATCGAAAGAGAAATACAAATGCAAATGGAGAGAGAGGCAGCATTTGCCCAAGAACGAGAGGAAGCATTGCATAAAGTAAATAAAACTACAAATTCTGAATCGAGAACAATAATTGATCAAGAAGAGATAATGAATTATAGTATACCAACTACTGATGATGGTAATTTTTCAGAATATGGAAGTGAAGACAAAGAGGAGCACAGCTTTGATGAAACAAGGTAAACTAATTAATTATTGTTTCATTAGATTTCTCTCCAGTTGAATATATATACATATATATATATATATGTGTGTGTGTGTAATTTTATTTTTGTGTATTACTTATATGTCTGAATATAGACAGCTATTTTCATATGTGTTGGCAGTTGTGTGTGTGTTTCCATTTCTACTGTATGTGCTTCATCTGAATTACATTCAGCTTTTAGTTATTGAGCTACTAATATACCTCTGTGAATAAGTTATTTTCCATAATATGCTATTCCCATTATTTGCATAATTATTGTCAATGTATATAGTACACTTATGTGTTAATTTTGTGTTTAGCTGTAGGTCATCTTCCACTGTCTCATTTATTTCTGCTGTTTACATAATTCCTTTTGTAACTGTATAGAAAAATAAATTGGTGATTGTTTGAGGCCTTATTTAACCTACCTATTTTATGTTATTACAATAAAGTAGTATAACTATAGAGATGTGTAGTTCTTTTGTGCACATAATTTTTTTACTTCTTCTATTAACAAATACTTCTGTGAAGAATTGATATCATTGGAATTAGTAGAAATACAAATTTAACCACAAACACTGACAAAAAAGCTATGTAATAGGTTCAAAAACAGTTCCCTAGAAGCACATTTCTGTGTATTTAGAGAATTTTTATTTAAAATTTGTTTATTTAAAAAAAAAGAGTTTAATCACATTTTAATAACTTGATATTTTAAGAAATTACAAAAGACATATAATGTCATGTATGATGCATTATTTCATGTTTGTGGTCTATTTGAATGGTAGTGTATATGATTATGAACAGGTATTTTAAATTAAAAAATTTTTCACAGATAATATTTTCCTTTTATATCAATCTAAAGAGAACTAATTTATGTAAAACATAATGTTAAAATGTATTCTGCATTCTTAATAGGGCATAGTAAATAGTGTGTGATTAATTATTTCATTTGTAGTAATTTTTTTCAAAAGTTCTTTAATTTCTGGCCTGCTCAAAAGAGAACAGTTAGAGAATAAGAGAAAAATATTGAATGATGCATAAAATAATAAAATCCACTAATCCAAATAAATGTATAATGATGGCTGAAAATAAAAGATTTTCAAAATTTAAGTTGCTAGGAATTATTTTAACTGTTTAAGTATGATATTTATTGTCTTGGTAATTTTGTGCGTGCACATGTGTTTTTGTGCATGCATGAATGTCTAGAACGATCTCTTTAAAAATTATTGCATATCAATTGTTCAATGAAAATTGGAACTGAATAATGTAATTGAGGCTATAACATATAATGCCTTATTTTAGGATTTTTTTTTTTGTATTTTTACATTATTATTTTGCTTTTTACTTCTGGCCAATCGATATAGAGCAAATTCTGAAAAAAGTTTATCATTTTATAGGATCTCTTTCTTTTTAATTTGTGTCAACTGCAGCCAAATAGGAGGTAATAAAAAAAAAGGAAATACATTTTTCTTCTATTAATAACAACCAGTGAGTGGAGAATACTATAAAATTTCCATTTAATATGTCATTTGAGATTTTTTTGTTTCAATTAACAATCAAGTTATTGTGAAACAAATAGAGGGACAGTTAGAATTTAAATAATTAAACAATTTAATTATTATTAAATAATTTAATTATTTGGACAACCAAATAATTAATGTATCCAAAAAATCAGTTTTTTGATTCTAACTCTGGTTCCTATGAACCAATTCAATAAAATCAATAAGGTTCTGTTTCTGCTAGGTTTAAATCATCCTACGAAGTTTCATCAAAATTGGTTAAAAACTGTACCCAGCAGAATGAAGAAAAGCTGAGAATGTACCCAAAACAAAAAAAAAAATTTTTGGCTCTATTACCAATAGGTTTACATCACCACACTGAGTTTCATCAAAATTGGTTAAGATTTGTGGATCTTAACCAATGAAATAATCTCATACATTTATGTACATATGTAAATAAACATTATAGAATTATGTTCAGGAGACTCCAAAATGTAAAGAAAAGTTGTTCCCCTCAACACCTGACATCTTATAAAATCTGATTTGGTGTAGTAGCAATTTCAAACTAATTCTTTGGAACTCCACCAAAAATCTAGAGACAATTAGGTAAAAAACGTATTTTATGTGTTATTCATAAAATGGCAAAGTAATTTTATTTATCTATGTTTTAGAAAAGAACATTACAAAAATATAATGATCAATTAGAATCTGAAATGTAATTTTTCTTCTCATCCATAGCAAGATTTACTTTATTTAGAATGAATTGAAATTAATAATTTCACTTCCAATATTAATTGAAGTGAAGGTTTTTAAAAAATACTGTTTAATTTTTTCTTCAGCATAAGGATGGTGATTCAGTCAAATTTTACTGCTTATTCCCATTTATAATTATAAAAAAACTCTGCTTATCTTATTCACAAGTAGGCTTTTAGTTAAAATTAGATCTTGGGTTAATTAGGAAAGCAGTTCAGTATGTCCACGTGGGTATCTAATAAGAATAAAAAACCAAGTGATGGATTATCAGAGCTGGGTGATAGTTATAAAAGAATCCTCTCATCCAGTAACAAGAAACTGAACAACAATTGGGTTTGGCTAATCAGTATGTATTTCAGCTGGATACTTTCATACATCTTATAATTCTGAAGTTATGACTTTCCTTCAGAATGCCTTAGCCTTAGCCTGTTCTCAGTTAATTCTTTAATATCTAGCAAAAAACATTTTGTTACTGCTTATATTTAATCTAGCCAGTATGACCTATCAGTGAATCATAACAAATATCATTGTGAATATTGGTGAGTTGAAAAGGCTGTTAATAAAAGAACTAAAAGAACCCTTTTAAAAGAATTATTTTGGCTTGTCATCAGAATTGGAAGCCGAGTGGGGTGGTCGGTCTCAGTGTTAAAATAGTTCTGAAAAGAATCATTTGTGCATGTCAGAAAGCAGCAACAATTATGCATTGATAAAGTGGCTATGCTTCTCAAAGTGGAGTACCTACTTTATCATTTTCTTCTTCACATGATGTCATTTTAATTTCCATTGACAGTGATCAGGCCTGACCGTGCAAGCATGCTCATCATATAACTGCCAAACTGCAGTGATAGGAGAGAAGTAACTGGTCAGATCAGCACATGGTATTGGTTAAAATAACAATCATTCTGACTGGTTGCTGTGTTCCAATCTCTGTACATGATTGATCAATATAACAAATCTCCCAATTAGTTGCTTAAACCATGTTTGTGTCATAATTTTAAATCATTACAAATCATTCACCAGTAATTTTCTTATCTTGAGTAAAGATATCCTGATCTCCCAAGGAATTTTGGGTGGAATAGATGTCTAATGCCTGAAAGAGACATTGAAAAGTTCCTTTGAGACAGGTTGTTTGTTTCCTTTAACAGCATCCTTTCCTTTAATAGCAGTCTCTTTCTATGGGCAGATCTACCTTTTTTCACTACCAATTCTTCTCACTTTTGCTTGAGCCTGGTGGTATTTATTGGGCTTTGACTAGATGGCTATGTTACTATATAACTATATTAAGGGTATGACCTATGGATGTACTGTACCATCAGTATTTATGATTTCATGGAGTAATTTAATGAACCAATCCAGCTACTCTTTCCTAAGTGGCTGCAAAAAATCTCAGCCTGGAACTGTAGTGCTTATCAGATAAAGTTGGGCCTCATAATTTTCCCCAATAGAACACCAATGTACGCAACACCAATTGTATTTATTATATTATTAACCAAACTTTAATTATACTTCATTCTATTAATTTACAACAGCTATGAGCCCAGTAACTTGACTTTGAATTATGGAGAGATATTAAATCAAATTATTTGTTAAATTTAAATAATGAAACCAGAGCTCATTATTCTGTAACATTATATTGTTATATGATGTGTGTTTTTCATATAGAATGATGGAAATGAGTCCTGAGATGAATGTTGTGCGATCAGGTCTTCATCATCGCACACAATCACTTGACTCAATGAGTTCTGGACACAGCTCAGGTTCTATAGGTTCAGTTGGTTCAGGACTTCCTGCTGGAGAATCATTTGTACGCCGACGTCAAGTCACTGTGAAACCTATTGTTCAACCTGAAGAAGAAAATTTGTTGGCATTTGTTCGGTATGACTTTTAAATTGAAACAGAACTCAGTATATATGGCATTTAACTGCATGTTTATTACACAACTGTTTGTATTTATTTTGCAATATTTCAAATTATTGAATTCATGCTAACAGATTACTTTTAAGTTATAATTTGCTACTTGCTCTTGTTTGCTTAAACTTCAACATCTGCTTTCTGTGTTGTTACATGATTAAGACAACCTTACATAGTACTTTTACAGAAGAAAATTAATCAAAATATCCTACAGCATATAAGTGACATAAGCTAATGTCTTGCATATTGTGTTACATGTTGGTGGTTATGTTATGTTAGAGATATTAACTATCATTTTTGTATAGCAACTTTTGCTTATATTTTACTTTGTTGTCAAATGAATTTTACAACCTGATATTTTCTTGTAACTATAAAGATAAAGAAACATGTAGTTTTTTGTTAAATGTTAGTTAGGTTTTTGATATTTATCAATGTATCAAATTAAAAACTCATCTGGATAGGTGAAATGAAATGGTCATAACAGAACACTCCTCTTTTGAAGAAAAATTAGAAATATGAATCATTTTAATTTTTAGGTAAATTTTCTTCTAAAAGATATGCCAACAATTTTTTTTATATTTACTGTCTGGCTGTCTTAACAATTGCATTGCCTTCAATATCTGTTAAATTGAAGATATGCATTTTAGTGCAGACAAGACAAGAATCAAATCCATTGATTGCTTAACCATGATGAAAACACATTTCTCACCCACTATCTATAAATATTATAAGACCAACATCTATCAATCCCAATCCATCTATTAACAATATATAATGCTGTAGGTAATGTGCATTCAATCAAACTGGTTCTGAGTTTATGGTCATGAGTTGTAGAAAATGCCAACTGAACAGATTGTTTTGTTTATTGTGGTGCAAATTTATATATCCACTAGAAATATATAGAATGTTATCATTCCTTATAAATCAGTTGAAATGATGGTGATGATGAATGTAAAACATTGTCATTTTTAAATCTGTACTTACATAAACAATAATAAAACAATTGTCTTTACAATAACCTGTCTAACGGTAGATACATAATAAATATCTAATTTTATCTTTAAAATAGAGTAAACTATTCCTACAGAAACATATTTGATGTTAGAAAACATAAAATATTCTATAAATGTTCCGTTACTTCATTGTCATTGACAAGTTGATTGCATTATTGTATAAGAAAGAAGTAATGGTGAAAAAGAAATATATGAATATGCCAAGAAAACAATTAAGTATAATTCATTTTGAGATAATCATTATTAATGTTGTAAATGATACCATGAGAAAATAAAATGATATGAACCAGTGAAACGTCATCACTGTTGCATAGTGTCTGGTTGTAGTATAATGTTCGGATGAACTAACAATCTGCAATGAACTATTATGTAAAGATTCTATGTTTTAAGTAAACAAAATTCACCATTGGTATTCATTTGCATCTGAATGTTTTATTAACTATTGAACCTTTTTTATGTAATTTATAAATATTTTAATTTTTAGCATGAATATTAAATTATCATTTCAAGCAAGTTTTAAATTGAATATGTATTTTTAATGTAATTGTGATACTATTATTATATTCTTACAACAGAATACACATTAGAAAAGAATAAATTAATTAATTTATTTTTTTTATAATTGATTTTTTTTTTGCGTGCATGTATTTTGGATTTTTTTTATACTCTCATTAAGAGTCTGCAAGCCAGAAATAAATCTAAATTGATGATACTAGTGTTTCGGTTATAGTGAAGTAGAACCAAATATCAAAATAATATAATTAATTCAATACTGTAATGGTGAGATTTTCTATCACTTAAATAAGTATGTATTTGCTGCTATGTGCTTCTAGGTATACATGCTAATCGTATGGATAGTATTCCCATTGCTGAAAATAGAAATATTTCTATTGCCCTAATGTATAATTTTTGGGTTATTAAATAAATTTTCAGTAGATGAAATATTCATGTTATGAAATCACAGCATACTATTTTGATGACCTACAGGAACATATTATTATTACGTTTCAGTTTAAATTTTTAATAAATTATCTGAAAATGTAAAATCATTCTGTGATAAAAAAAAAATTAAAAACTTACCTTTTACAGAAACAATATGAGTTTTTTTTTTTTAAATATTTGCTATTAATTGTGTAAGACGACTGATATTTTTTTTCTTTTTTATACTTTGTTTAATGTTTACCAAATATTTTGCAATTAATGCTTTTAAAATTATTTTACTGTGCATTTATCTATTATTATCACACAGTTTCATCAGTATTCATAAAATAATTACTTTAAAATGGGCTATAAAAGCTTTCCTTTTTTATTTTGTAAAGTTGCCCTTAAAAATGTTTTTTTATGGATTCCCTCAATACTTCCAGGCAAATGGTAAAGCAATTTCTTTTTTTAACTGAGCAATTGTAAACCTACAATTTCAAGGTCTTTATATAAACATATAATTATGTTATCATGTGATTGAAATATGAATTTAATTAATATGTAATAAACAAATTTTGTTTTTGTTTCACATTTTTTTTGTTCCATGTAATCTTACTACCCAAGAAACCCATTGCAATGTTCACTCGTCTGACATCAACCAACTATGCCTCTGCTATTAACAAATGAACCAATTGATTGTAAAATAAATACCAATTATAAGTTCAATCAAATTTGTGTTTTGTGAATGTGCTGAAATTTTAAACAAATTTTAAAGGTTTCTTTATCAGTTTTTTCATGCACATTTTTTCCCCACCCTTTTTTCCCAATTTTTCAAATTCTTATTTGTCTGTAACTTTATAACTTAAGAACTACTTACCTGATTTTAATGAAATGATCACTTCTGGAAATATTGATATCAGAAGGAGTGATAAGCAGTGAAACTTTTCGAAATTCAAGATTATGCTTGAGGGTAATATTCTTCTCTTAATCAAATAATGTTTTCTTCCATTGTCTTGCTTGTTTGAATTCTATGAAATAATTTTCAAGGGACAAAATTTTAAGCCAATAAAATTGTTTATAACCATCTACTAAACTGTCTGTAACCATTTACTAAATTTTAACTTTGGATACAATCAGTTTCATGGAAAAAAATTTATTTTTAATAATTTTTTTACTGATTTTGTATTCTACCAACTCATTCATAGGAATGTAAAGTAAAGCTCAATTTTTTTTTGACATTAGTATTTTGATAAATCTTTTTTATATTTCACTGTCCGTGTTTTTTCACATTCTCAAATAAAATTAATTCCCGTGTAATTAAAAATAAAATAAAATATTGATGAAAAATGCTGATCTAGAAAATTACTCTCTCACCAAAACTGTTGACTAGTTTAAATCTATTACCTTCCTCATACTATCTAATAACAGTTATTTCTAACTGCTGCTTCAATTCAGTCTTATTGCTGATCAGTCTTATTGACTAATTTGTCTGCCAATAAATTTGATTTATCACTTCCAATGTATTTTGTTACATTAACTATTGTGTTTTTACTAATAGATTGAGTTACACTAACTGTTGATGTAGTTTTTCAACTGCTGTTAGGTACATTGTGGATAGATATATTAATTTTAAACTAGCTTAAATTTAGAAAACATTTTTATTTTTTATTTTGTTGCACATTATCAGTCTTTACAGTATAATAATGATTTAAAGCAATTTTTTTTCCTGCATAAAGCTTAATGGAGTGAAATGTAGACCCAGTCATTTTCTTGACCTTGACTATTTATTGGCCGGAATGTATTATACATAGCAAATAAGAAAACCTTTTGTTATTTGAAATAAAAATGTTACACATGATGTATCACTTTAAGACACTAAAACTACAGAATGGATGCATTCATTAAAAATCAGATTCTGGCAGTAATGGTTTTACAGAATATAAATCGCTTGGAAATGTAGGTAATACAAAATAAAAATTAATTGAAGTTAAAAAAGCAATGGTTTCATTTCATATTTTTTGTTCTTTCAAAATTATTTCTTTAATAATCTTATGGTGATGAGTTTACAGAAAACGTTTTGTGTAACTCTTTTTAACTTATATAATTTTAATTAAATTATTTTTCTTAGTGACTAAGAAATTCAGTATTGTGGTAATGCCCCTTAACCCTTTAACCCTTCTAATATTGATTTATTGTTTTGTGATATGCTTTTTATGTTGAAGTGTGTTTAAAACTATTAATCATGCTGTTTAATTTAACTGCCGAGGTAACTATCAACATAATAAAACATCCGGAGGTCCCGGGTTTGAATCCCGGTCAGGCATGGCATTTTTCACACACGCTACAACTTGTTCATCTCATCCTCTGAAGATATAACCTAATGGTGATTCTGGAGGTGAAACAAAACAAAACAAAAAAAAAAACCAATAAAAAGTGGCTGATTTGAGTGTCTACTTGTTAAGGACTAGGGAAAATAATGTTATAATAACATTATAGTTCTTTTTTAAATGTTTTTAAATTTTAATTGTTTTTTTTCTTTTTCTTAATAGTAACGAAAAAGAGACACCGATTGAAAGGGAGATTCGATTAAGCAGAGAACGAGAAGAAGAACTTCGCAGAGAGAAGCAGTTGACTCCAGTGAATTTCCCCAATACATTGAAAGGAAGATCAAAATCAGTAAGTGATTATTTTATGGTTTCAGTCTTTGACATATACCTCTAAATAAAATTAATCATTGTTTTTTAATGACTAGTGATCATAAAAGAAATTAACAGATGTAATTTTCAAACAATATATACAAAAAATTATTCTTTCTAATCTTTGTTATTCTAAGAGAAAACGTAAGTTTTCTCTTATTTTTTCTGAATATTCTTTAATTTTATAATATGAAACTAGGCTCAAGATGCTAATTTCTAGTCTTCAAATGTATAAAGTTTTCTGACTTAGTTGTAATTTAATTTGAAAACATTTTTGATGTTCAGTTCAGATTCATTTTTAAAACATTCATTGTATTTACTTCTTATTAATTTTGTCTCTTAAAAATACTGGAAATTTTGTTATATTTTAAATATTATAAGCATCAATTATTGTGGAAATCTGTTACTAATAAATAATAACAGTAAGCAGGGAACTAGATCCTGTATACTGTGATCCTATATGCATATGTGTACATCCTATACACATATAGGATGAAACTAGTTTTTGAAGAAACACTCCACAGTGAAAGGATTTTTCAAAGCGTTGGGTTGATAGCCATGACCACATAGAACTCAAATTTGAAATTTTTCCTCATCAAACAACAGAATACACAAACAACCTCATAGTATTCATGCTAAAAAATCCACAAAGAACCTAACTATTTTTTTTGTAGGTTTAAGTTATTTTTAATTTGTATTAACAATATCACAACCTCTGCCCACAAATTAGACAGATATATGGATAAAATTTACATAAGTAATTTCATAAAGAACAGAAAAAAACTTGGTGAAAGAATTAATGATGTACATATACCACATAACTTAACACTTGTATCCACCATAACTAACCTCTACACTGATATGCCTGTACAAGAAAAAATCAACAAATGACAAAAAACATATAATATTAAAACACATTAATGACATAATAATCTTAATGCAAGTCATAATAGAGCAAAGATATAGAACATACAATAATAGACTTGATCAGGTCTACAAATGGTTCACCTGTCTCTGACCTCTTCAGTGAAATAAATAGTTTTCTAGTTTGCAAATAACATTTCGAAAAACATGTATATTACAAAGTAAAATATTTACCTGGTACTACAGTATTAATTACATCATAATTCCTGTATAACTTGTCTTATATAGGACATTACAGATGATATCATTCATCTTCATTTTAAACACATTCTAGTAAATACCTGTAAGACTGAAATTGAGAAACAATCTGCAGAAATAGCCAGTCAACTGCAATATTTTATCTCTCGCAATCATTTATTTAAATGTAGTCTTATATTATAGAAATTGTTTTCAAAAATTACTTACTGCTTTTATATATTTTGTAAATTATTATAAATGTTTAGCACAATATTTTTAGTATTTTATAGAAAAAGGAAATAAAGAAATAGACTGTGTTGATCTTGACTGTTGATTACTAGTTTAATATATTACTGTATGTATGATCAATGGAATTATCTTGAAAAAGATGTCAAGTGTGAATGCTACAAATTAAATTTAGCTCTACATTATGGGCTTATAAATTCATACATTAAGATATAAAATTATTTTTATGGGTTTGATTTTTGTTGCTTTACAAATGTTTCTAAAGTTATAAATGTTATATTTGATGAAGTGAGAAAGGAATTATGAATAATCAGTATATTGTTTGTATTGCATTTACATGAAACTGTTAGTGATAGAAAATCTGTATGCTTAAAAAAATAAGTAGATTTATATAATTAAAATATCATTTATTAGTGTAATAAATGTCATTTATGGCTGTTTCACAAGAACTTATCATTTATAAGAAACAAAATACCTCAGAAAATTCCCCATAATGGTCAAGGTTTTAATAAGAGAATAATCAGATTAAAACATTGTCAGAGATCTGTTGTGTTTATTAAATGAATTCATTTACTTTTACAAGATTAGTAAGATGTGATATTTGGATAAGATTGAATTTTCTTTTTAAGTTTTTATACATTTCATTGAAGTTTGTATGTTCTGTGGAAAGTGTTTTATGAACCAACGATTTAGAAACTGCATTACAGAAGTAAATATTTTTTCGCTGAATTGTTAATTGAAAAAATAATTATTAATTTTAATTATTAGGAAAAATTAATTAGCTTAATTAATTTAGTAAGTCTCTCCGGAGGTAAAAAAAGAAAAAAAAAAAAAGAAAAGAAATTAAAGAAAAAGATAACGTTTAACTAGCAAATTGTTTGCCCGGGTAAAAATTGTACTCTATAGGATTTGACTTTGTCAATTATAAAGTAATCAAAAGAAAAAAATATTACAACATCATTAATGGTAATCTTAAAATATTTTTAATATAATTTTATCCTTAGTATATTAATTTTTATCTTAAAAAATATTTGAGGGTTATCATTAATAATTCTTAAATATTTTAAAAATTGATCATTATTTACTCTTTCAATTTTCTTATTTTTTTATTACTTTGAACAAAAAACTAAAATAAATTTTTTTCTTATAGTTGACTCCTGATTCATCAACTATACCTGTTACACCGCCTACACAAGCTGATAAGTCTGCAGCAAAAGAGAATATACCCGAACAATGTGCAATTTCACCAGCTAGAGGTGTTATCAAAAAAGTTATTTTAAAAAATCGGAATCTAAGTTATTCAACTCCTCCAGAATCAGAATCTCCAAAGAGTCCACCTCAGCAAACAATAGATAAAAGTTTTTCAACCGGTCAATTAAATTCAACTCCAGCCATTTCTAGTTCAACTAAGGGAGCAGTTCCAAAGCTGTTTTCTCGTAATCCAAACCAAAAAGGTTTGATGAAAAGATTTATTGCTTCCAGAGGAAAACTTACTTCTACATTCACTTTTTCTTCTCCCCCTTCTCAAAACACAACTAATAGCAAAATTAGCACTCCTTCTCCAGTTCATTTGCTTCCAAAAGTGCAAAACTGGAATGCTGCAGTTATCAACAGAGATAAGGTAAGATTTTTAAAATAAAAATTTTGAAATTAAGAAAAAATTATGTCAACATTACAAGGTTCTTTTCTTCTAGTAAAACCACTGTTACTTTATGACTTCTTGCAGTATTCTGCAACTGTTGACTATTCACTTGTGAACAGTGTGTAGGTCACACATAATGAAAAAAAATTGTTTCTTATAGTTCTTTTTAAAAATAAAAGATTTTTTAAGTCTTTTCAAAAATAAAATTTTCTTATAACTTGAATTTGATTTAGCTCTGCCTACTAAATGTACATTTCTTTATTTAGATTTCATTATTTACTAATGCATTCTGAAGTAAGTAAATTGAAACAATATAAAATAAGCTTCACATTTTATTCATATGTTGATTTGTGCTTCCTTTTTTAAATTTTGTCATAAACATATATCAGTATCTATTATTATTAGGGTAGAATTAATACAATTTTTTCACTTTAAATAATTTTCTTTAATTTAGTTTAAAAATGTATTGTTTGGGATTTTTTACTTGTTATCTAATTAGTTAAATAAATAGACATTTTCCATACTCTTTATGAGCTGTAAATAAAATATTAGTATTTTAGTAGCTTACATGTAAACTTCTTTAGTACATGTAATGAAATGAAAGCTTTGACAGTGTAATTACCCTTAATTTTCTTATTATTTTAACTGTAAAATGAACAGGACGGAAAATATTGTTAAAATAATACTGATATCAATGAAATGACTGGACGTCATCAATTAAATTAAACATTGAAAATATGCATTTAATTATTAGTTTTCTTTGTGTGGTTATAGAAGTGTGAGGCCTTTTTTCTTGTTATAAAATATTTTTATGCTTAACTTTGTATAATGTAAATAACCTAACTCTAGAGTATTTATTATAATAGTGATTATAAATATAATTATTCTCTTTAACCTATCTCTTCTTATGTCTGTACTATAATTAAGTTAAAATATTTTAATTAATTATAAATTAGATTATAATCTATTTTTTAAATATTCTTTAATTATTATAAATCACAATAATTAATAATAAGTTTAAAAAGTAATGTATAATAAATTAAAAAAGAGTAAGTTATAGCTACAATAACTTAGCATGTAGAGACATATAATATTTACAAATGTAAAAAGAAATATGATTAATGAGCAAATCAGTAAGATGATATTTTTTAAACTGGCTGGATGGTATAACTAACTACATAGTGATGGTGGTATTTTATCAAAGATGAGAAACTCCCATGCATCAATCATGGTTAGCATAAGGAGTTGTTTTACAAGTGACAAGGTCACATACCGACACAAATTATATTATAAATGAAGATCAATCCCAGAAATTCAAAGTACTATTTTGATAAAAAAGAACATACATACTATTCTAGTGTGTTTTTTAACCAGCTAATGTTTGTTTATTTTTAGAGTGTTATTCACATTACATTCACGACTGTGTATACTAAAACAGGGTGTTCTCAGGTTTACTAATTAACAGGATATTAAAAAAAAAATCTGCTAATCTTTGAGTTAAATTAGATATTTAAAAAAGATTAACTTATGACCTCCTAAATAATTGTAAAGAACTGTGTTTTAAGAACATCTTTTCAAAGGTGCTATACAGGTTCTTCAATGGTGGTTGTAGTCAGCAATACTGTTGCATTTCTAAAAAAAAATATTTACAGCTAGGTAATAATTTGTTCTTTATTAAATAGGAACCTTCTTTGGTGGGTACAAGACCTGGTTATGTATCAGCAGAAGACAAAATACAAGTTGAACTGCAAGAAATGAGGAAACGTGAACAAGAATTGAAGTAAGTAACGTTGTTAATACACATCACTATAACCAGTGGTAAAATTTAGGTATAATTAGTTATATATATATATATATATGTATACATATCAAATAACAACAAAATAACCACCAAACACAATAACAGAACCTAAATAACTAATACCAAGAGTTGAGTTTCGCAGGATCCCACATCATCAGTTGGTACTAAATTCCAAAATTACATTAAAAAAAAAACTTAAAAATTTAGAAAACATAAATCCTAACAACCAGAATACATGAACAACATAGCTCAATACCAACTGGAATAATAATAAATTTAAAAGTCAACTATGTTCGTAAACACTGTTGCCAACTCTACAACCAACTATGTCTAACTAAATCATCTTCGAAAACAATTTGTTGAATACTGATTTCATACTTTTGTTTAAATTTATAAATATAATATTTTTCAAGAATACTCATTCTTTTACTGCTGTTATATATTTCAAAATTATTTTTGTAATCAGTAATACTATACCTACACAACAACAAATGGTTTTATTATAATATAGCCATATTAGATCATTTATTAAACATTTATTAAATAATTTAAAATGCAACTCTGCACAATATAGTGAAGTGGTAATAAAAATTTATTATTGTACAAGCTAATAAAAAATGATCTTTGTCATGAATCTAGTAGTTTTTAACATATTTTTTCTTGTAATCATGTTCAATTTTTTGACCGATAAGTCAATTGATTGACTTGATGTTTTCTCCATTCCTTTCTGCAATGCGCTAATCTTTTAATCTCACCATACTTAGTTCATCTTCTGTATTCATATTTGTCTTCCTTTACAGTTTTTATTTTCTATGTATCTTTCTGTTACCAAATTAATTAAACCTTAATTGTCTTAATACATGGCCCACCAAACCAGTTTATCTTTTTAAAAGATTCTATAACAAATTTTTTTCATTCTCAATTCGTCTTAAGACTTCTTTATTCCAAAGTTTATTGACCCATCTAGTTTTCAACATCTTTTTGTTACATTAGGTTTCAAAGAGCTCCATTCTTTTCTTTTCAATTTTCAATGTGTTGTAATTTACTATCTCTTAAAAACTTTTTATTTCTGTATCATTTTTTTAACTTCCCATTTACCATATTACATTTTTTTTTTTGACTATCAGCATTTATTTGATGCACTTTTTTTTCCTTCTTTCCTGTGCTAGTCTTTTAAACTTGCCATATTTTTTATATATCTTATGAACTCACTTTTTGATTTGTTTTTACTGTTGTCCATTTCATATTCATGTGCATTAGCATATTCATACACAAAATAAAGTACATTTATGTAGAGTATTGTGACACCTTCAGTCAAACAGCAACAAATGTTATTTATAAACTTATATATTAAGAATATGTTACACAAAAAATGTATTGTACAAATTAAGTACAGAATATTTTATTTGTGATATGTTGTACAAATTAAGAGAGAGAATTAGACAAAGAATTTTTTTAAATTATTAAAAGCCAGTCAGAAAAGTATCAAGATAAAACATTGATTACAGAAATATTATAAAATCTACATTGTTATTCCATTATCTCATTTTTTTTTTCAGAGAACAGAGAGCAAGGTCCTTTATAAGATCCCAACCAGATCTCTTAAGCCTTCTGAATGAAGAAGAAGAACAAGAACAAAAATTTCAATCACAGCCTATAAATTTACGTTCTGCAGTCAGCATTCCAAATCTTATTGATATGGATGATAATACAAAGGTATTCAAGGTCAGATGATATCTACCGCTTAGTGTGTGTGGTTCCATTAATTATGCACTATTAAACTGTAATTCATCTCTTTTTGCATGTCTACGTGTGTTGACTGGTTTTTTATTTCTTCATTATAAATAAATTAGCATAATAATTGTTAAAACACATTATTTAACTGTACTATAAGCTTACTGATTTTAATAATGAATTACTATATTTAATATACATAATCTACTTGATATTTTACAGAAATAATCATATACTGCTTTATTTCTTTATTGTTATGTAAACAAACTCATATAGGTTAATCTTTTTTTATTTTTCAAAGCAACTGTTGCATAAATAACATCATCAGCACTCTATGTTAATATATCTTGTATAATGGCACTATAAATAAAATGGGAATTTTTTTTTTTTTTTATAGTACTATAGTAAGAATAATAAAATAAAAATATTTCATCCAGGTACCAGATATTACCCATTATCTAGAAGAAAACCTTGGCTAAAATTTCAAAAATTGTTTTATAGTAACTTGTTTAAAATTTCATTCATTTTAGTTATTTTCTCTTTAAATATTTTAATAAAGCACTTCTCCAGTATATAAATTATTTAAAAAACCAATCCTAAAATCTTATTTTAAACCAGGCTTTGTTATTATTCAAATTGAATAATGAGGGGAGAAATCCTGTTTCAATTTTATATCTATATATATATTTTTATGAAAGAAGTTTTAAATTTTCTATTTACTGTCATTTTCTTCACTTATAATTTTTGCCTAATGTAACATTCATTTTTTAATAGTAACCATAAAAACACAGTTTAATCAAAAAGAATATGAAATTTCCAATTTGAATGGAGAAACTTTCAAATTTGTTTTAAGTTTTATTTTTAATTACTAGAATTTTTTCTAATATGCATCATGACCTGGTAAATAAAAAAATTCTCCCAAAAAATCTTGGTTTTGTTTATTAATGATGATTAGTTTCTACACAAAAATTTAAAATTTTAGTTTGAATATATGTGTGTCAGCGTACAATTTTGACTGTTTTTAAGCATTTTTTGTGCCGTTTTTACATCTGCACTAGATTATGTCTTCAGTTTATTACATAGTTATATATTATTTACATTTAAATTATATTTATATATTATTTACATCATATTACTGATGAAAATTAGTTATATATTATTTACATTTTAATCATAAAATAGTTAAACATTTTGAAGTAAAACAAAACATCAAAGCAACAAAAACAATTTAAAAAAAAATTGATGTGATAAGTGTAATCGCAACTTTCATTAAAATACTTTTGAACAATAAAGTGTTAATGGCAACAATAACATTTATCTCTCATTTAAGAGAGGTTGATAGTTTATTATGAGCAAGAAATGAAATCTTGCTTCCGTATATATTATACTGTCTGAAGACAATTTAAAAAAAAAATAGTTCAGCGCCAAGAACTGGCACAATAAGTTTGTCATCAGATGTGTGTTTAATTAAAACTTTGTCACAGTACTCCACGATTTATTAATTGTAAAGAGTTAAACACTGAATCAATCATTCAAATTTTTTTTCCGTCTAAATTACATTTTACCTTGCTTAGTAGTACAATGACATTATATAAAATATTATGGGTCATAACTACTTAGTGACAAAACAAGATCATATTTATTATAACAACTAAGTTTACTATCATTGCATCTATGCTGTCATAGAAAAATACAACAGTTAAATTGACTGTTGGACATAAGTGTTAAAATGTCATAATAGCTGACGAAATATAACACTGGAAAAGATATAGAAAATTCATATCTCAGAATTTCATTATTATCTGATAGTACAGTATTGACTACTTTAAAACTTTGGTTTTTTTTCTATAATTCTATGTTCTGTAATTATACATTAAGAATAATAAGAAAGATATTCTGCATGTAGTATAAAAAAAGGATCATACAGCTTAACTCACTTGAACTCAGAGATCCTTATTTAGACCAATAGGTCTTATACTTCAGATATTTTACATGAACTATAACTTAAAAATTTCTGGGGTAACTAGTGTAAAACAACAAATTAATGTACCCTTTTCAGTAATGAAGCAATTCATTATATACACAGTACTTTTGGGCAAATATTTATAACATGATTTATGACTAAATTTTCATAAAAGCAGTTGATTCAGCCAAAAATACCTGAAGTATACAAATACAGTTTGAATAAGTAATATATGAACATAATACTGATATATACAAACTCAGTCTAAGGCTTCACATTCTAAAACTTCACATTACAGTGTCTTATATAAAATATTTTGTCATAAAATGAAAATTTCCATTACATTATATTGAGTTTCATTAAAATGAATTTAATTAAATGCATTGTAGAAATAATTACTTTGTGGTATTTTTTAAATTTGCTATTCTTTTAGATGGCCTAATATTACCTGGACCAGTTCATTAATAAATAACATGAACACACTTACCTATGCATACATATGTAAATACATGTTAATACTGTCTTGATAGTGAACATCTAGTACTTGTCATTTCATGAAATATCTTTGTTAAGATTTTTTTTTAGCTGTAATTTATATATTAAGACATTTTCATAAACATAATAGAAATTTATATAATCAAGATATTTATCAATTTTTCAGAGTCCAAACGAAACAAAGCCACAAATAAAACGTAGTGCCTTGATTGATGTGTGGGAAAGCATGATAAAGAAGAATTAATAACATCTGTATAAAGGCAGGTAGTTTCTTTTAAACAAAATTTGAGTTTTATTACAGAATAATATTACACTGAAATAGAATGAAAAAAAAATATAAGAAAAAGAAAATAAGTACTATAAATTACAGATTTCAGTGTTTGCATGTGTATTTCTGTTTATATTCAAGGGTAAGCTGTTGTCACAGCACAATGAACAGATCTCCTTTGAAGAGGTGTGAGTCATGTTATGACTATTATATATTCCATATATGTAGATTTTTTGTTCTCTATTTTATAAGTATTTTCTTCAAAATCTTATTGTAAATAAAATTTGAATTTATTAATATTGTTAAAAAAGATTTCAAGGAAGATTAAAGATTTTTTAATGTTAAAATATAAGTTTCTGCATTTGAAACTTCATACTCATTTTGATTTCAATAGACTGTACAATTTTCATTCATCTGAACAGCATCTGGTCCTGTGTAATCAAAATGAACTGAGCTATACTTTATAGTTTTTTACAAAATATAATCGAATAGTGTAGGCAGGCTGTCAAAAGGGTTACAGTACAACCGTTTTCTGAAATAATAACCATACCCTTATACCATTCCTTATGGTATAAGGATACTAGGAAAGTGAGTAGTGAAATGGTTTCCCATTGTTTTCTTCAGTGAGCTGAATATCCTTTAACATATAAGCATCCCAAGCTATCAAAATACAGTTGATGTTCAGATCTTATAAGTGACATTTTTCACTTGTTCACAAAAAGAATTAGCTGCACAGCAAACATCATAACCGTCAGAGATCATAATTCAGACCAGTAGGTCTTATACCTCAGATATTTTACATGAACTATAACTTTAAAATTTCTGGGGTAACTAGTGTAAAACAACAAATTAATGTACCCTTTTCAGTAATGAAGCAATTCATTATATACACAGTACTTTTGGGCAAATATTTATAACATGATTTATGACTAAATTTTCATAAAATCAATTGATTCAGCCAAAAAACTATTGAGTTTGTAGTTTAAGTTTAGCTGCGGTAACAGTGAACTAAAACAGTAAAATTTTTTCTTTTTGTTACAGGTACTTTTGTCATGCTTTGGAATTGCTTAGATGAGCTTTTAAGTATAAATAAGAATTCATAAAAGAATTAGTATGCTAAAAAAACGTTTTTCAAAGCTTAATGAGTTAAGAAAAAAAAAAAAATAGCTTTTAAATCAAAATAGAAAAGTAGGTTTATTAGTTAGTTATTTAACTACATATGGTGCATCACTCTTTTTAGCAGTTACTACTTTTAGGTATGCTTACATAATTGATATAAAATATTTACAATGATGTGTTTTTAACTGCCCTTGTCTAAAATCATAAAACATAATAAATTTAAAAAAAAATAAATAAATTATAACATTTAGGATTTTAAATAGAATTGCTGAAAAATAATATTTTTAAAAATACTCTTTTAAATGATTTCTGTTATGTTTTAAATATTTTTTTTAAAGGAGTGTTTGTGGCTAAAATGTTTTGAGCTTTTATGCCGTGAATATGTTTGTGTGGAAGGTTATGCATGTAAAATTAAAGCATGATTATTTTAATGTTTATTCTGTTCATAAAAGTTCATGAAGTCAATTACAAACATATTACAGCATATTTATTAATAGCTATCAGATTAATACTTAGTGTTGTATAATGTTAAAAATGTTAAAGAACTAAAATTTTACATTTTAGTTCATTATTTATTTATTATATATTCATGACTCTTATAGATGATACGGAAATAAAAATACTAGTTACGATATAGTACCTAAAATTGCCATCAAAACAACTGTTACAGAGGTTGACAATAGTTATTTATAAATATAACAAAAAATTATTAAAAAAAAAAACATCAAACTAATTTCTCATAATTTATAGTAATGTAAATTTTTTTTTTTTTTTATTGATTATAAATTAAAAATATGAACTAATATTTATTTTTGTCAATAAAATTCTTAAGTTAAATTATACATACACTTTTTATTTTATTAATTAAAATTCATAAATTATAAATAAACTAAAAAATATGAAGAACAACTGAAAGCTAACATTAAACAAGATGGAGCTAACCTTTTTGTTTTAATGTCTTGCAGTTTTCTTCAATTTTTTTTATTCACTTAATTGTGTTCTGAGAACTGAATGATATTAATGAACTATGATGCTAAGTGATTTAGAAATACATAAAGTAGATATGTTTTCAACATGTGAAATCTTCAACACATCTTCAACATGTGAGTGAGAAGTTGAAGATCACAGGAAGCTATAAATCAGAGTTTGGATTACAGTAAGAATTTTTCTCTGATGTAAATTTATTTTTAAATTATATATTAAATCATTCGATTTCAAAATACTGGATTCTTCTAAAACGACCTTTGGAGATAATTAGCATCAGTGATTAATGGAGTTCAACTTAAAAAGGTTAAAAACTCCGTAAGTATATAATTGAATAATATAATCAATCTGTGTTATATTTGTTAGTATAAAATGTAGTTTATGTTAAAAACGAAATTTCATATCTTTCAAGTGTGTTGAGATGTTGGTTTTTATATGATATGTGCAAGATTTACATGCTGTGTTAATGTGTGTGACCTGTTTCTATGATAAGATTTACAAAATTTGATATGGATGTCACATATAGTTTGTATATGTGACTGAATCTGTATTCAGTCTGCCCAGTACAGGAAAAATAAAATACAAAAATGAGTTAAAGCACCCCTAGTTGTAGAAATTAAACAACACTAACTTAACCCACTAAGAGTCATTCAAAATTCACCACACATTTAAGAAAGAAGGTTATTGTGTAATTTTTTAAACAATAAACAAATTGCAAAAAATCATACAGAAGTCCAACAAAATAGCAGCCAAGCTGATCACAAACAACAATTATTGCACAAAGTACTACATTTATCATCTGGCGGAGTGGTAGCATCTCGGCCTTTCATCCGGAGGTCCCGGTCAGGCATGGCATTTTTCACACGCTCTACAATTCATTCATCTTATCCTCTGAAGATATAACCTAATGGTGGTTCAAAAAAAAAACTACATTCATCAAAATGGACACTTATTTACATAAAAGGAATACATACAGATATTATCGCTTCATAGATACAGGTCACACATATTTAACCACATTATTAAAATTTTACACATGGCAGATAAAAACACAATCTTCACACACTTAAACAATATTCAATTTTCACCTTAAAAAATTTGATAAAAGTAACAAAATAAATAATTTTGTTGCTTTGTAATAATTTTGTTATATTTTGTATAAATTGAAAATATTTTTAGATTATATGTTTAATTTTCACTTAATCATTGTAAAGCAGGTACCATTATCAGCATTGAAAAAAGTACTGATAATTGATTACAAAAGATCCCAAGAAAGAGAAAGTTCATGGTTTTTGAAAGCGAGATTAAAAATTTATTAATTTGAAAATAAAAGATATCATCAATCATCAGCTATTGCATAAATTTTGAAGTAGTTACCAAATTATTGAACTTAGGTTCTAGATCTCTGCCCACCATGAAGACTAATAATTGGTTTGCAGTAATTACTGCACATGTATTTGCTATTGAGGTTTGCATCTCATATTAACAATTAACAATCATTAATGAAAAAAATATTCTATTCTATATGTTGATAGAGGTATAATAATACTGTGTCATTTTATTGGGGCTCGTATACAAGTATTAATAAAGATGTCCCCTATATTTGGGCTTCTCCTAAAGCAGTATATTTTACTGGTTATTTTGGTATGTATATGTTATCATATTGCAGATTAATCATGGATTAAGTAACTATCTCAACAAACATTTAAATAACTTGAACAAAACAATTAATTAAATGGGCTAAAACTGTGTCACAATTAATTAAATTGCTAAAACTGTATTTTGGACCAGTGTGTTGAAAACAAAAATGCTATAATTTAATGTTTGCTTTTGTGAATGTATTCTGCATGGGTGAATCAGAAGTTAACCTAAACTTACTTGTTACTGTATAAATACATATTATTAGGGAATGAAAAGAGTTCTAAGGAGATACAAATTACTTTTTTGAAATTGTATTAACTTAGCTCTGGTGTTTGATTTATTCTTTCAAAGTATTTAAAATACTATAGCCTTCACAGCAGCTCAAGTGGTAATGTGCTTATTTCCTAGATTAGAACACCCACCTGATTTGTAGGTAGATTATACATTTACTTGTAAGCATTACTTTTTGATTATAATGTTAAATTTACACAGGCTTGAAATAAAAAGTTGTTTATTGCTCTACTCTATTATGTTATGATCATTGACATCTTTGTTTAAACTGTCTCTCAGATTAAATTATTTTCACATTTTGAAATTTATTAGATGCAGCTTTTGTTAGTCAGATTATTTCTTCAGATAATTAATTTAATCACAGAATAAGGGATACAAACTAAAAATACTAATCTAGGTAAATACAGAATACGACTGTAAATAAAAAGCACAGTACCATGTAACATTTAAATTTTGTATCTACTGCTGGAGTAACTGCCGCCTCGGTGAATATATTTAATTATTCGCTGGTTCATTTAAAAAAATAAAAAGCCTTATTTCAGTTATCATATAAATTATATTTATTATAACCTTGATATTGTAATTTACATTAACAAACACAATTTGAGTCTTTGAGACTACTAGAATCTATTGAGGAGCCAGCTTATATAGTATGGATGGAGTCGAATGAGCCGCCAGGAGCTGTATGTGGTACAGAACTGAGTTAGTGAACCAGCTGAGTGAATTAGCTTGAGTGAGAAATATGGAGCCAAGTGAACCGCCAGGAGCTGTGTGAATCATATGGAGCTGAATGAATCGTCAGGAGCTGTGTCTCAACATAACTGTCCACCAAAAATATGATTTTTTTATATTAAAATGAAATGTTATAGTAAAAATATCAAAATGATAATAATGCTTGGTTTGTAATCTCAATATACTAAATAACAATATAATTGTAAATGAATGTGAAATCATAATTAATACAAATATGTAAATTTGATTATAAATGTTGATCCAATGTTTACGAGCATGTAAACAATCATTATAAGAATGCTATATTTCATTTGATAAATCAAATGAAATTACAAAAACAATAGTATACAAATAATTAAATCAATAAAAAAATATTATTTAAATCAATCATCAGATATTGCATAAATTTTGAAGTAGTTACTAAATGATTGAACTTAGGTTCTAGATATCTGCCACCATGAAGACTAAATTGGTTTGCAGTAATTACTGCACATGTATTTGCATCTCATATTAACAATCATTAATGAAATTCTGTATAATAGCTTGTGCACAAGTTTTTTTTGATTTTACTGTAATTTAAAAAAAAATTGGAAAAATGAGTAGGGACATGTCAGAGGAGGTACAACATTGTGAAAAATGATATAAGAACTTCCTGGTTAGTTATTTTAGATATTGAAAAATAATATTGTTCTAATAATATTTAACATATAAAACAATAGGCTTCTTAAAACCTTATCCTACCCAAAAAAATTTGATTTTTATAAATTTTAATAACTTTTGATTGCTTGATCTCTATTTGTCTCAAAATAAGTTGTATTGTTTTGTTAGAATTCACAGTTGTGAAACTGTTTTATTTTCAACTTATTGACTGAAAATCTTTTTACTTCCTTGTATGAAGTAAAGGAAGTATTGTAACTGCAAAAAGTTTTGGTTTTCAGATTTCAAAAGAAATATCCATTTTGACCATCCGTGAATCCATTTTAACTAGTTTCAGCATGTCTAAATGTATATATCTCACATAACTCAAAAACTGTAGAATGTTGAAATGTTGTATTTAAGATTGTTGAAACATCTAGTTGTGCACCACACCTTTTGATTGCGATTGAGTGGGCCAAAAATGTTTAGTCAGACCTCTAAATAAATTTTTATTATGGACTTTTTCTTCTTGTAATAAGCCCTCATTGAGACATTTTTAACACAATATATCATAAGTGGTACTTATTTTCATTGGTTCCAGAGTTATAGCCAAATAAAATTTTAATTAATGAAATATTTAGGTCTTACACGGAGAAGGCACATGGGTTTAAATCCGACTTCATTACATACTTGTTTTTAATTTAAATATATTGATTTATTAATAATTATTAACCTCTGATTGTTAAACAAATTTTAACAATATATAATAATTCTACAATACAAAAAAAAAAATTTGAAATAAAATTTTATGTACTTTTCATTTTAATTCAAACATTTTTACAACCAGAGGTTAATAATTATTAATAAATCAATGTATTAAAAAAAAAATATGTATATGAAGTGAGATTCGAACTGATGTGTGCATGGTTACAGAGCCGTCACGTTCTACACCACATATACTTAAGGAATGTGAAACAAAATTAACATAAATTTATATAAAATGTTGATAATGAAACCAAATGAGCTGTCCATCACAATGCAATTGTGTAACTGTCCACTTTATTAAAAAATTGGAGGATCGTATCTCAATTTCAAATGTGTATATGTAATTTAACAGGCATACAAGGAAGTTAGATACTGTCCACAACAGATTTTTTTACTTGCTTCTGAATGAAGCATTTTAGAGTAGAGGTAACTTTCAGCCTTTATTACGGTGGAACAACTGTTTAAGCTTGAAGAAAAATAGGCTAAAAACAATTTTTTAACATTACATTTTTGCATAACCATGGATAATATTTTCTAAATTTTATTTGACTGTTTAAAGTTTACAATAAACTGGATCTATTAAATTTAGTATTTTAGTTTGCCAAAATGTTTAACAAAGGTTGTTTTTCTCCATAACTGTTCATAATATTTTCCAGTCAGCAATAAATTTACATCAGTGTAATAATTGATAATTAAGAACATCAAAGAATTAAGCTAAATAAAACATAAATAAGATGTAAATTCCTATTAAAACATATTAAACTACAACCAGGTCTAGCAAACAGGGAGTTGGGCATTTATATGAGGTAGTCTGCCCAAATAACTATACATTATATTACCTTAGACAGAAAAACAAATCACAAGAATCACATTGGACCCAGAAGAATTTTAGCAAACATGTTTGAAGAAAAACTTTAATTGGACAAGTTGCAAAACATGGTTTAAGCAGAATGTTTTTTGTACATGTATACATGCTGTGAACTTTTAGAAAACTGTACCTTTCCAATATACATATACTAAGATAAACTTAACATTTTGTTTAAAATGTTTTTTATTAAATCAGTAAAAAACAATTATTTTAGTACAGAAAACATTAGAATATTAAAAAAAAGTTTATTTACAGTTTTCTCTATATTTACTTTACATAAGCCTAAATTATTGACATTAATTCATCAAAAATAAAAACAGCTTGACACCTGGAGTTAAGAAAAATATACCTCAACTTTCTACTGAAATTTAACAATTATCACAAAGAAAATGTTATAATGTCTTTACTGGAAACAATTACTGCTGACAACCTCAAATAACTGACTGATATTTGTTTTTTTTTCGACTACTTATTCACAATCGTATAAAGATGAATTTTTAATAAACAGGACAAATTAGCATGTTTCCTTGTAAGGAAAATAGCAAGTACTCTAATTTATTCCTGTTTTTTGTTTCACTCTAAACCAAAATGGAACTTGCAGTTTTATTGTGAATAGTGTCCAAATTAAGAATATATTAAATGCAAATGTGGTAAAAGCTATGAAGTATTATTTTACAACTAAGAGTTTTGAATGATTAAGAATTCAGTTTAAAACTGAATGTAAGAGTTATTTACTAGTTCAGAAGTTTCTTCATTTTCCAAAGCTAGAGATCTAAAATTATTGCAATAAAATAACAAATACAGCTACATTATTCTGATAAAAATATTTTCCTTGTTCTCATAAGGAGATCTAAAATAACATAATATTTAAGCATAAACATAATTTTTTATTTTTATTGTTAGACCTTAACAATTGTTCTTTAATATTACTTTTATTCTAATTTAATCTTTTATTAAGGATTTGTGATTCTTTGCTAGTCAGATTAATCTTTTTTTTTAAATTTTAATTAAGTTACCAGTAATTTTTAATAATAGATCCTATCTGGACAAAATTAATCTTAAGACATTTTTGTGTTTGGTATCTTAAAAACACAGGTTCTATAATATCAATTTATTTTCATTTTTTTCACAAGGATTAATGATTTTTTATTCATTGTCTAAGATTATGAATTTTATTTTTTTCAATGATTTCTTATGTTCGAAACCCTGTATAGATCAAATTTAGTAATTGAATTTGACACACTTCCCGTTATTAGATCAAGCTGAAATTTTGCACACAGGCTTGGTTCTGATGACATATAATATAACATATTTAATATCGTTCTAAATCTGATCTGGCGAATTATTTAATATTGATCTAAATCCAATGTGGCAGACATTTCTTTGATTACTTACAAATAACAAATCATATGTTTCGGAAACTAAGGGTTTGTTGTGACAGCGAAACAATTTTATGATGAACAAAATAAATTTGTTACTATAACCTATCGTTACTGTAAGTCATCTGATTTTGTTATGACAACAAACCGATTTGTTATTATAAGTAAATGAATTTTGTTCCTATAACAAAATCATTTGTCATCTTGTCTTTCAAAATCATTTTTCTTCTTGTGAGGACAGAAAAGATTCTTGTGGAACAAAGATGAAACACAGAATACAAAACAAAAGACAAACTGCATCACAATGTAAAAGATGGTTGGAGCAATCATGTCAAAGATAAAAAGCGAGTGAATGAAAGTAAAAAGGCAAAGCAGGTGCGAGTTGACTTTTTACTTTATTTTTTACGTAGCGCTAGTAGAGTTAGATAGAATGAGAAAAAATTATAAACCAATATGAATGAATTAATTGCATTTGAATGAACAAGTGCGGGCGGGAGACTAAAAAGTAAAAAATAAATTTAAAAAAATTTTAAAACAATTGTTTTCTTCTAAAATGAAATTTCTCTAAAAAGTAGAAAATAATTTTTCAGTGATTATAAGATGATCAAAATAATTTTCAACATTTCTAAAAACAAAACCATTGTGTGCTCATAAAATATTACAAAGAATTCGAATAGGTGTTCAGTGAGAATTAATGAAGTAAAAATGTGAACAAAATTAAAATGAATAGACAAACTAATATTTTATGAGTGCACAATGGTTCTCTTTTTACAAATGTTGAAAATTATTTTGATCATCTTATAATCGCTGAAAAATTATTTTCTACTTTTTAGAACAATTTTGTTTTAAAAGAAAAACCAATGTTTTAAGATTTCTAAAACTTTATTTATTTCACGTTCATAAATAGATCTAAATTTTAATATTAATATCTTTAAATGCCAGAGTTTAATTTTAATTTTATTACCAAGAATTGTGATTTTTTACTTATTATCTAAAAAACATATTTCTAAAGTACATGTTTTAAAATTAATAATGTTTTAACTAACAAATTTTTGCCTGGATATAATAAATTATAAGAGTCTTTACCGTAAGATATACTTAAGACTATTTTATTATGTTCAGTTATATTCTGTCATTTCATATAAAAAGTTTATGGGTTACTATCTTCTGTTCTCAAGTTAAATAAATTACAAAGATTAATTTATAAATAAAAAATTTGATTACAATCATTTCAGCAAAATATCTTCAGCATTTTAACAGCCTATTAACAGCTTATTTTTAGTATTTTAATGGAATAGACTAAAAGCAAAAGGCTTAAACTTTTTTTCTTAAATAAGTCAAAAACAAGAGTAACAGATCTGTAATAAAATTACAACATATTAACAAGGTGAAAATACATGACTGTGATTGGTTAGTAATTGTTATTTTTCTTGCAGTTAATAAAAAAAGGTTTCTCGATTTCTTAAAATTAGGATTAGGTGGATCACAATGCACTTTTTGTATTTTACCTCAAGATTTTTGAAATATCAGAAATAGGAAATAGACATTGAGTTACAGATTCAAAAATTACATAAACTATTAATTTATTTACAGTATAAAAATACGTTAATTAATTTTCTAAACTATATTGTATTAACAATAATAACATTTTATTCAACAATTGATCAAAGTTAATATAATGCTAACTGCTTTCCTGTAGTTTAAAAGGATTATTTTCATAGTTTGCTATCTGTAAAGATTTAGTTCTCCTCATCCGTACATTTATTACTTCTTCTTCTTCATCAGCTTTAACAGAAATAATTTCTACACGAGCTACAGTTAGAAAATCTGGGTTCAGGTTACTCACTCCTTTTATAACATCAATTTCATCGCCAACATTTGCCTGAAAAATGAATAACTACTCAGAAGAAATACTGAACAGAAAATAATTTTTTTATTATGACTGGTATAATATACATTACATACATCAAATGAGAAATGGTTAGACAACTCCACAGATAAGAATAGATATTTATTTAATCAATATTGTGCTAAAACCTTGATCTGAGCAGCATCATAAAATATTATATTATATTAATATTATATAAAATATAAAAGATAGATGTAATAAAAGTCCATATTAATTTTTAAAAATAAACGCATGAAATAATTTTGAGATAAATACATGAAGATATAAAAAAAAAAAAAACAAAATAAATCATAATTTTGAAGATTATTTTAATGACAAATATTTGAGCACAGATTTATGTAAACGTTGAATGAGATGTAGAAATTCAGAAGCTTTTTTTAAATTTTTAATTTGTTATTAAAAAAAAAAATTCATAGTCAGATTAATACTGTTTCCATAAAAGAAAATCTTTTAATTGCATTTTAAACAGATTGGTAGAAAGACTTTTTTAAATGTTCAGAAACATATTAAAAATGACATCAGAAGTGTAATAAGATTCTCTTTCATAAGCCAAAGAATCTTGTTGAGTTCTATGAAGAAAGTTCTGTTGTCTGATTTAGTACAAGTGAATATCGTTACTTTTAAGAATAAATGACTCTTATTTTTAAACTATATATTCATAAATACAAATACAAAAAATAAGTTAACAACATTAATCTTTTAAACATCAGTTTACATGATTCATACTTATAGCGCCAAATAATGATCTAACACTCCATTTTTGTCTTCAAAAGTGTGACTTTTTGAAGAAGCTCTCTAAAAGATGATATTATACTTCACACAAGAATGTGGGTAAGTCTATTAAACATTAAATAATTATGACAGGCCTAGTGTTTTAATAAGGTGCTTCAAAGTAAAACAGCATGGGATGATTTTGCTGCAAATTAAATCAATAGTTTTACCATCTTAAGAAAATTTGTCATCCAAAAAACTAATGATTCTATTCACATGATCAACAATGTTACATTCTATCTGAAAACATAGATATCAAGACTAAGATGATTCCATGTAAAAAATGTGTGTTATTTAACAAACATATTTTTACTGCATGAAGTTGTATAGGTGAAATAAACCTTTCTAAAGCATCTAATGAATTTTAATCAAAATTTAATAAACAGCACCTGAAAAAATTTTATTGAAGATAAGATTCCAATGAATCCTATTATTGTCAAAAGAATATTTAGCTACAGCTAACACATCTGTACTTTTATGTAGGGATGTATGGAGGTTACCACTCTGTTGAACTCCATTTTGAAAGCTTCATGTTTGAATATGTCAGGCTTTTTCTTGTCTTTTTTTTAATTAGTCATAAAAAAGACACATAAATGGGTATCAGCCAATTGTTATTATATAAATAAATATAAATCTATATAAAAATTTAAGCAATATAAATACATACATATGTGCACATCTGCACACACACACACACACACACACACACACACACACAGAGATATATATATATATATATATATATATGCATACAAGCACGCACAATCTATAGAGAACTCATGAAACCTAGGACATTACTAAATCAAAATACTGAAGCACCTTACCTCTACAATTCCTTTTGTCAAACATTCTCAAACAAAAGTCTGGAAAGCTGGTATTAAGATAGTTTCTTAATGTTGACAGCAACATAGGTAATTTATGTAAGTAATAAAATCTTTTAACTGGCCAAATTGGAAATTAATTGTTTTGAAATAGTTCTCATAGAACAACTGTACTGGGTTTTCTTAAAGCTTAATCATTTTCCAATACATTTATTCATCTCATGTTTCTAATCAAAATGCAATTACAAAGTCGTAATAAATACAACAAAACCATACAAAACAGATTCAAAATTTTTCAGTTGGGTCTAAAAAATATTAATTTCAGATATAATAAATAATTTTGAGTTTATTTAAAAAGTAAGAAAAAAATACTCACTCTCTGGCTTTTCTTCAGAATTTTTTCTCCATTGACTCTAATTCTACTTTCATAAAATGCCACATCAAGCTTACTAAAATGAAAAAAAGTTATTTTAATGTTCTTAAATATAAGAATACAAAGACTCAGAAAAATCTTACAATACATGATCAGAAAAATCATACACTTTTTTCTGTTAAATACTTATCAAACTCAGATCTAGTTTAGATTGCCAAAATTAATGTAAATCAGCAATGTTACTTTAATAATGAAATAATTTTTTATTATCATACTTCTGAAAATGGCATTAAAAAATTATTAAAAGAATTCATAGAAAACACAAAATGAAAATTTAATTTAAGTATAACAAATATGAATAAAAACAAGGTTTACTTAACACACACACACACACACACACACACACACACACACACACACACACACACACACACACACACACACACACAC
>JAAAKQ030013568.1:0-18193 GCA_010016005.3 Zanna intricata
TGTGTGTGTGTGTGTGTGTGTGTGTGTGTGTGTGTGTGTGTGTGTGTGTGTGTGTGTGTGTGTGTGTGTGTGAAAAGTGAAGGTTGACAAGATACTAATCAGATTCCTTTGACTAAATAATTATTAATATTGCTGGTAAAATTATTCAAAACTTTGTCATAACAAATAATAAAATTTATTTTCGTGTTTCTATAATTGTAAGTAGATAAGTTGTAGATTCTATGTTTTCTGTTATTCATTAATCTTTTTGTTTTTTCTTGGACATATCTACAATCTCTTTTGCGAAGTATCAGTAGATAAACAGATTTGTTTTACTGAAATTTTTCTGAAAGTGTTAACTCTCAAAAAAAATTACAACGCCTGAAAAGTAATAATAAACTGTAAAATTAAGGTTGTTTCTGCAACAAAATTGACTCAATATTTGAAAAAAAAAATGAATAAAATAGTTAAAATTCATTTGTAGTTTTTTAATAAACAAGTGATTTTAATTCTTGTTGCCTCTCTATTACTGAGGCAGTAAGCATTTTCCTTCAGCTTCCTTACTTTAAATTATGTTTAGTGTGATTTATTTTCATGCTAAAGTAAAGTAGAATAAAAGAAGTACTGTAGTATTTTTACACTCTTAATACGAGTATTTCATATGATAAAAATTAAAAAGTTTATCTAGAAGATATATTGAAAAATTGAAGAAATATGAAATTTTCGAAAATTAGTATTTTAAGTCAAAAATGTTATCTCCTAAGCCATATGATAATGTTGAACAATTTTTTAAAACTTGACAACTCCTCTTTTGGGGACAAATAATAAACAACTGTGTATTCGATAAAATAGAAATCAATATATATATATATATATATAAAATAGCATCACCGCCTCTGTTTCGCCCTCGCTATTTTGTTAGTCGTGTTTTCCAACAATTTTCTTTTATTGCTTTTTATTTTTACGAAAGTAAGGCGAGACAGGGGCAGTCAGACGCTTTACACGTACAAAATTTACAATACTTTTCAATATTTTTCATTTTCATCACCCCTTTTAACAAATCATAATATTCGACAAATCTTAATATTGGTGTTTAGATATTCATATGAATATTACACACATAAAGAATTAAGTTTATGTGTTACACTTAATAATTAAGTTTACCGAGATACAATAAATCCAGCAAACTTTTAAATAAAATACAAGTAAAAAAATATTGATTAAAGAAAAAAACTGTTGCAATAATATGAATTGTAACCTTTATTTTTATTTTTCCTGCGAATATAGTTAGAACAGCTACATTAAAGGGGAAAGTAAGGTGATGTAAAAGTGTAGGAAAATGTGGATGTCAAAAATGTGATATGTGTAAAAAATGTTTTTTCAAAATATTTTACAGTCCAATTAGTTCATCAAAATAAAAGAACCCGTATATACGTGTGCCTACGAAGTATGTTGCATACGTGCCGCAATTCTTTAGGCCTTATATCTCGGGTTTTACCGAACCGATTTTCTTTAAATTTCGCTCAAATAATTTTATATATAAGGCACGTTGATTATATTAGATTTTTCTAATCGCTATAAAATCAATTTTTGTTTTGTTCAGATGCATTTTAGAGAACACTTCAGGCAAATTTGTTACCTGCAATGCATAAACAAATAATAAAAAAAAATGTTTAAAAAATCAATCATCTACTTCTTAAAATATTTATTTTTTGTTCCTTTACTCGATCGCCCTTCGGTTTAAATATTCTCTAAACTTAAAATTCTCTTAAATTTTTTCCAAACATAATTTTCGAAGTTTATATTTCATCGTTAGAAATGTCTAAAGAACGTAACATGTGGAAACCTTTAAGTATTTTTTTTATTCTTATTTTAGCTTTAATTGAAGGCGGTATTAGATTTAAAGAAAACTTTACTTAAAGTTATTTTTTAAATTTATTTATTTTTTAATGCTTTTATTTATAATGGTAAAAATTACAGACATTAGCGACTAAAATAACCCTATAAGATTACAGTTAACGAAAATGAATGATCAACAGTGAACAAGAAAAGGAACAATAAAGAATAAACTAAGACAAGAAATAACAAACACAAACCAAGTTACATAAATCAGATAAGAACCATTAAATTACATTCTTTATTCCACTTTAGGAGAGGAATCGCAACAGACGTTTTATATCTTCTTTCCGGTTTCGTAGAGATTTCATATGTGAATCCTGGTCTATTTTTTCTTGAATGGTTACAATGGGCAATCGAAAAGCAGGTGGTTCACGGAAAATTTATTCTTACACGTCTCCGATCTGCTGAGGAGAACCAAATAAAAATCGCGGGTAAGCCTCATGTGTCCAATCCTTAGCCGAGTTAAGATGACTTGGGTCTCTTCTGTTGCTTGGAGAAGGAGGTTTTTGAGTACATTTTTTTTGTGTGTTCTTTAACGCTGTGGGAGGCTCAGCAGCCAGAACTTTATCCACTGCGCCAGCAATTTTATTCCGACAGGGCTCATGAAGTCTCTTTTCCTTGTCAACTGTACTTGGAGGCCATTATTGTCGTTCTCTTGACAGCCTCATCGGCTCATTTGTTTCCAAGGATGCCGCAATGGCCAATACTAATACTATAGTCTTATTTATTAATATAAGGATATCAAGAATAATCTGCAAGATGGAGTCAAAACATCTGCAGTTCATGCTCTCAAGTATACTCTAAAGTCAGTAGTTACTAGAAAGATATCGTCATTGTGGGTCTCGTCAACTTTCAAGGCGCAGTAAATTGCATAGTCCTTGCAAAAGAACGCAGAGGAACAGGCACTAAGCTTATATATCTCGGTGTCAGGGAGTGCAATAGAACAACCACATTCGCCTGCCGAGACAGAGCCGTCTGTCTAGATGAGAGTGTACTCATTGTACTTCCTAGTCATTTTGTTAAATTGGGCTCTAGTAGACTGGAAACCGTGGGTCCAGATGGAAAGTATACGATCTCTGGAGATGCACGTAACCAAGCTGCGCTGCATCGTATTTCCTTTTTGTTTTATTTATGAATGAAAATTTTGTAAAAATTTGGTTTTAATTTTTTCCCTACCTTTTCATATATATATATATATATATATATATATACAATTTTTTTTGCTCTTTGGTTTTATTTTTATTATTAATTTTTATATTTTCCTTTATCATTTAAAGACTATTAATATTAAAGTAGCTGTTGCACTATACTATATTCTGGTGCCAAAATAAAACATTTTTCATTACTTTGATAAGTTGTGATGTAAACAAGTTATACTTGACCGGCGCGCTGTAGCTGGAAAATACCTGCAATAATATCCCAGCTCTTTCAGTATAATCTCTAGCATTAATTACATTTTTGCATTTATATTACAATTTTTTTTCAGGAAAAGATTTTTCTTGAAGTCTAAGGCAGTTTTTTTACATTACTTTTTTATAATTTAAGCTGAATAGGAATTGTACATAAATATATCAAATTGTTTGATCCTAATTTTCAAGATTGAAGATCCAGCTGTATCTCGTATTGCTATAGAAAGCATGGAATGATGTAAATAAAAAGGGATCCCTTTTGATTTCACCTCGATTTTAGAATTTTAATTTTTTTTCTAATATTTTACCTGTTTTTCTATTTTGACTTACAAAACCGGAACATTTTTTTTTAATAAGAATTCTTGTATGACATAAATGTCGATCTATGTAGTCAAATTTAATTCAAACTTCTTTCTTGATTTATAATTTTGTAAACAGTTTTTCTTTACATACATATTTGTGATAAAAACATAATTTGATGAAAGGGATCAACAAAACATTTTACTAAAATTTTTTACATAAAATTTTGTGTGATCATTTTTTTTCCGATATTACTTTAAATATTGCATAATTTAGTCAGTAAAATTTAGAAACTCTGTGGAGTACCTAAAATAAAGAGTTGTTAAGGGAAATGCGGAGAAAATTATGCAATCTCAGGTAAAATTCTTAATTAATATTTGGTATTTTTAAGCACAATATATTAAAATTACAAAAATACTGACTTATATATGAATGAAAAATAAGAAATGTACTATTCATTACTATTAAATAAAAATAAATATAATTGATAATATAATATAATTATTAATTACACATTTTTATTATTATTGGGAATTGCAAATAAATCTTATGAAAAAATCATAAGACGATAATAATACACATACGGATATAAAAAAATATTTTGTTCAGCTCCTGATAAAGCATTGAAACTTCACTTGAAGAAAAAGGAAAACATATATTTTAAAGAAAAAAATGTTGACGGGACAATTATAAACAAAAAAAAACATTTTACTATCTATTCACGTTGAATTTGTTTTTAAAAAAAATGACTTGTAAATAAAATTTTTAATTTTTATTAGTAAATCATATCTATAATATTTTTAAAATAATTCCTCCTTGACATATTATAGATTAATAAAACCAGTTTCCTGTATTTTTTTTTTAATAGGGCTTTTATAATTAGTTGATAACCGCCCGGGTAGCCAGCGGGAGAAAAGAATCTTTATAATATAAAAGTTAATAAACAAAATTTATATTACATTATTAATAATATATATGTTTTATTTCTGAGATACAAGCTTAAATTAATGTAATTTATATAAAATGAACTTTTCTACCAAAATCCAAAACTTGTATTGTGGCCAAACTGTACCGTTTCATTTAGAACCTCACCAGAGCAATGTGACCACACTTTCTAATCTTGCTAATGTAGTTCTGCTTGACGGCTCTATGCACACTATTGTATAATCCAGTCTGGTCATTACAGAATGTGCCCTTTAATCTTTTCGATGTTGTGGCGATTTAAAATGTTGCATTAATTAAAGGAAACTTTTTTCTCGGTGGACTTGTAACTCATTTATTTTCAGTTTAAATTTAATGAATACCGAATAAATTTAATGAAACTACGTATTACTATTATTATTTTTTAATTGATTATTTTACCTGGCGTAAAATTATACCTCATTAGGTAACTCATATAATAAATATCCTGTCTAAAGTTTATAGTTATATTAGTTTGTTGTTATAATTTTTAATCGACAAATAATTACAAAAAAATTAGTTTAGTATTAATTATACGAAGCATACTGTTTATATTTTATGGATTTTTTTATTATTTATGTAAAAATTATTGATTTTTAAAAATTATTTATTTTAAAAATTTTATTTTTAAATACGTGGTTTTCAGCTTAAGTTTATTTGCAACTAAGTGGAAGTTGAAAAATATATTTTGAAATTAGAATTTTTAAGATATAGAGATTAAAAGATTTGTCTGTAAAGATAAAATTTGAAGATATATTTTATTTCTTGGTCAGGTATATATAAAATAGGGTGTTTATTTAAAACGTTCTCACATTAATTAGTCAAAAATCATAGTTGATGTAATAGTAATTTTGTTATGAACTCCCATCCCCAATTTAAAAAAGTTCAAATGGCAACCTTATTTAAGTATTATATTAAACGAATTTTGATCAAGATTCACGGGTAATTGTGAAAAGAAAATTGAAATCCATTCTCATTTTTCTAAAAACCTCCTACCCCAAAAATGTTTGCCTGGCTGAAAAATAAACTAAGCAAAACATGGTACAATTATATGACAAAATATTTTAAACCTCCTTCATTATTACCAATTCGTGTATTAAGAAAACTGATTAAATCACTTTGAAAAGGAAAACTTTGTTTTCAAAAACTTTCTTTTTTTGATTAAGAAATATAAAAAATTTTAATAATTCATAATACAATTTTTTGTTGCTTAATAGAAAAGTTTTAAACGTTTTGTGAATTACTTTCATTATGAAACTTTGTTTTATTTTCACACTCATAAATGCTAGGTTTGCTGGTTACTTATATCCACACAAACGTAATTTTGCAATGATTCACGAGCAATGTAAAAATCTTTCAGGACATATTCTACTATTAAAAATGTAGGAGAAAGTTCACATAAACATACTTTCAGAATGCTTCATCAGCGAATGTCATCTGGCAAAAGATTTTGCCCTGATTTTCGCAAAATTAAGGCCGAGTGTTGTTCTTACCAACCGTATTTATGAATTTTTAGTTTTTTATACGTAATTGATAAATAAATAAGTAAAAAATCATTCCAGAAGCATATTTTTAGTTGTTTTAGAAAACCTAGGGTAAAACACAAAAGATTTGGGTAAAAATCCACTTTGGCGTCAAATAATTTTGTTAAACGGAAAATCAATACATGATTCTTAGTAGCAAAACTTGTAGAGAATGTGATTTTGAGTAAAATTCTATGAATAAAGCAAATTCCATGAAAACGAAGCAAAAACGTACAACTGCCTAGATTTCTCGAAAAATGATTAAAAATACAATTCTAGGAACTATTTATTTTTTTTCAATTTTCCTGGTTTTATTTCTTATAAAATCACTAAATCAGTCCATTAATTTTCCTCCCAAAAATTAAAGTTTTGCTTAATTTTACCGAAGATAGAGAAATAAGCGGGAAAATCTTACGTCAACCGATACTACCAAATAACGTGTTTCTGAACCTATGCTTTAACCAAATTTCTTCCTTATTTTGATCATTACGTATCCTGAACATTTCTTAGATCTTCTGTAAATCCTTTTGCATCTATTATATACAAAATATTTTTAAAGGATATCTTGATCTTTTTTTTGTTGTTTTAACTAAATTTTTTTAAATAAATTTTATGAAAAGCGTTTTATAATATCTGTACGTTATTAACTTTTATTATCCTTTTTTTTCTACTCGCAAATTTATGTACTTTATTGTCTTATATTGCATTAATAAATTTTTAATTAATCTATATTAAAAAATTATTTTATTTATGTTTGTTTCAGTACCTCCAGATATATTAGATTATCCTACAAGTACAGATATGGTCGTGAGAGAAGGAAGCAATGTTACTTTACGTTGTGCAGCTTCCGGATCACCCACTCCTAGCATCACTTGGAGACGTGAAGGAAGTGAAACAATTCCACTCGGAAATGGACAGGAAGGTATTTATACTTAGCAATTAAGTGAAAAAATTGTGTGTGTGTGTTTATTCTTGTCAAATTAAGTATTTATTTAATTTTTAATTCTGTATAAACAATATGAGAAATGTTGTTTTTGAAAGATAATTCATAATACAGATTATGAAATTAATTATCTCACATTTCCAGGACAATATTTTTATTCAGGAGATGTAATAATTATTTCCCACTATTTAAAATGTTTGCATTTTTGAATTATTTTTAATAAAAATAATTAAAACTTGTTAAAAAAAATAATTTTAATAATTAAGATAAAACTTTATTGTCAAAATTATGAAATAAAGACGGAAGAAAACAACATATTATAAATATTCGATTTATAAATGTTATAAATTTTAAAATCTTTAAAAAACCTTTTCCTTAAAATATTGTATTTATTTCAATTTGTGGATTATGAAATTTAATATTACGTATCATCTTATTTTATGCATAAAAAGGACCTTTTTTTTCCAAACATTGTATTAGAACTACAATTTGAAGAAAAAAAATGTAATATTTAGAAAGTTAGTACTCAGTTAAAAATCTGTTATAAACTTTATTAACCCGCCTTCTTAATTTAGTGGTTAAACTCGTCATTGCAATATCAGCTGGTTTTTGAAGTCAAAATTTCTAAATGTTGAGCCCTTATAAAGGAAGTTGCTTTTATATGGTTTTGAATACTAGACAGTGGATTCCGGTGTTTTCGGGTGGTTGGGTTTTAATTAACCGCATGTCTCAGGAGTGGTCGGTCTGATTCTGCTCAGGACTACATGTTTACTAACTCTTACACTCTTTCATTTGCAGCTACGGCCTGGCAATCTAGTAGCAGTAACTGCATTTGACTATACACACTCATCCAGATCTAACAGCAAGCTGGAAAAACTTGGTTGGAAAAAAAAAATATATATATATATATATAAAATATTATAAAGTAATGAAATGTTTGTTTTGTTTTACCGATTCTAGTAAAACACAAACTAAAAGGAAATTTTTAAGCTTTAAAAAAGTCTAACAATTTTTTTCTAAAATCATTCGTTTTTTCATAAATAATGAAAAGAAAATCCATTTCTCATCCTATTGCGTTTTGCAACCTTATATAGACTACATTATTAGTAAAACTTTTCTATAATATAAACTATTTAGTAAAACTTAACATTTCAAGCAAAAGAGGAAATTTTCTTCTTTTTTTTTTTTCTTATTCTAGTTTATTTTTACTCTTAATTGATATATTGATTATATTGATAATATTTTATCAATGATATCTGACAGTCCCGCCTGTGAGAGAATGAGTAGGAACTGTACTTAGTGCAACAAAGCTAGTTGTAGGTTCGTATGTTAAATTTTCTGTTATAATTTACCTTTTTCAACCATTCTTTAATGATTATAAATAACAGAATTTCTAAGGTTTTGTTACACAATTTTTATTACTGTTAAATCTTATTCTCAAATGTTAATTAAAAATATTATTATCATACATTTTTGAAACGCTTATTGTAGCCAAAGTGTATTTTTCTTTTTTTTCCCACATTGTTTAATTTATTATCAATTGTAGTTTAGCGAAACCGTAAGAAATTTTTTTATCATCTTTATTTATCCCGTCCGCTCACGGAGCTGGACACGCAATTAAAGCATAAATTTAGCTCTAAGGGATGTTACTGCCTCAAACTAACTCAGCAGCAACTCAAGGTCCCACCCAGATAGCCAGGACTTGGTTTTTTGATTATATTCCATGTCTCTAATGAAGGGATCGAAGGGATCCCCCCCTCCGGGACTCCGGTTTTTACGCCTCGTCTCTAATAGGGAACCCTGACAGTGATTCCCCACCTGGACTACGATCCCGATGGGGCTGTCCATCCTAAACGAACATGTCCATCAGTCAATACTTTTTTTGCAAGAATGGGTGGCACTGCTACAGTGACCACCAGTGTCACAACGTACACCGGCGGCATGGACAGAATGTCGATCGTTGCGGCCTCCCCCGTGACTAAACGAAATTCCGTTAAGAACTCAAACACAAAAAAAAATTAGATGCAGAGAGGCATTTTCATTGAAATCCCTCAATGATGTGTGCGCGTTTTTACATAAATACATATGTATACATATCTAACAGAGTATTATTCAGAATTATACAGTAAATAATACAAAGAAAATAAATAATAAATAAATAGATACGAAGATAAGTCCATATACATTAATAAATTTCAGAACGTAAAAAGCAAAGTAAACGCCAAAATAGTCTTAACAATTACAAAAATAACTAATCAAACAAAGATCAGTGAAACGTATCAAAGAACTAACAAAAGTGGCGAAATAAAATGAAGAATTTTGACGATGCACAATACACTAGCGTAGCTGTTTCACCTCAAATCTCGGAAAGATTACAGGTAGTTACTTTAGCCGTCTTAGATCCTCGCGGTTGTTATCCAGGAGTTTAACTGCGAGTAAGTTCATACATTTGTTAATTCCCTTTATATCTTACTGAATTCTTTTATCTCCTCTCAATTGTTGGCAATCCCAGATAAACTTGAATTTTAGTATTTTTCGCAAACCACGGAGTTATGTTATATTTCCCAATAGTGTGTTCTGGAATTGCTCTACAACGTCAATGGTACTGTCACTTGTTGCGCCCATAGTTAGATTCTGAAGGTTTAAATCAGTTTTAGGATCGCTGAGTACAGAAATTGCTTTGTTAGGTAATGATAGTTGCAACCTCCTGCCAAAAAACAAATACATTTCCTAAATTTGAGGTTAAGCTTCATACTTTTCTCCCTACACGAAACTTGTATCATCTAAATTGATTCCTAGATATCGTACGGTGTTAGCATGCAGGATGAAATTGCTACAAAATTGCATTCGCTGGCAGTCACACCTCCTCATCGCAAATGTAACTTGCATGCGTAGACTTAGCCGCATTAATCTTTACCTTTCACTTAGGGAGCCATTCATTAATTAGATCCAATACAGTTTGCAGTATAGAAGAAGCTACTATACGTTCAGTATCAACGGCTAAGATTGCCATTTCATCCATAAATGATGCATCTGTGATGTTCCGTGGAGATGGGAGATTCGCTGAGAAAAACAAACAAGCCCAGAGCCTCAGAACTGAGATCTGATCATTACCTGACTCAGTACAGAAAAATTAATACAAGTCTTGATTATACTTCACCCGGAAAAAACGTCCTTTCTGATAACTTTGTATGATCAAGTAATGCGGTTGACGAAAGCTTCTTTACAATTTATAGAACAGGCCAGGACGTCAGATCTTAACAAAGGCCTGCTGAATATCTAAAAAAACAACGGTGCAATACATTCTCTGTTCTAAACACTTTCGGACAATGTTTAAAATCATATGCATTTATTAGATTGTTGAGTGACCATGCCTGATGATTAACTAATGGCCAGGAATAACAAGCTCTTACTCCAAAATCGACCATAACCTCAGAAATCTTTTAAATACCTTCAATGAAATAGATAATAGGCTTATCGGCCTGTATGAAGCTATCCTGTTTCGGGAGCATTATTTACCATTATACGTCTCTGTCACACCTTCCATTTCGTGGGGAAGTTCGTAGTTTGAAGAATTAACCATTAAAGAGATATGTTATTTTGTTATTGGGACTGAATGCAAGCATAAAAAGCATTTTATTAGTTATCAATTCAAATGCGAGAGCTTTTTTCTTATTCACTGATCTCCTGATCACAGAAACTCTACTGATCAGAAATTTTTCACTGAAGACTTGTAGCAACTGGGCTACTCAGGAATTCTATTATTTATTTCTCACCAGCACCTAAAATGAGGAAAGGCTGTAAGACCTTCCTAGCTGCCTTGCGAATACATCAGGTTTTTCAATATCTCTTCGAGCCCACCGGGCTGGTCTAGTGGTTAACGCGACATCGGAAATCAGCTGATTTCGTAGCCGAGAGTTCTAAGGTTCAAATCCTAATAAAGGTAGTTATTTTTATACAGATTTGAATACTAGATCGTGGATACCGGTGTTCTTTAGTGGTTGGGTTTCAATTATCCGCACTTATCTGGAGTTTACGACCTGAGACTGTACAAGATAACACTTCATTCACACTTATACACATCACCTCATTCATTCTCTAAAATAATACCTTACATTAGTCCCGGAGGCTAAATAGATAAAGAGAGAGAATGTCTCTTCGAGCTCATAATCTATCCAACGTTTTCAAAGGTGGGAACGAAGATAATGGTCTATTAAAGTATTTGTCTTGCCTACCGTAGCGAGTAATCTACTTTTTTAAAAGGAGAGAGATCTCAAGGAAGTTTCTAAATCGTCTCGTGGACAAAGTCGTCTCGTGCTTTTTTGGTTGAAAAGTAGAGTAGATATAGACAATGCGATCTATTATCTGACCGCAATCCTGCAGGGTGCAGCTTAGCGGTCGACATCATACGATAGACATGGAAGACATGGAGACACGACCAATCTGAAGGAGATTATAGACGTTAATTATAAGAAGAGGCGACTTATAAGATTAATGTTATAATACCGTACAGCAGGTCGAAGAATAGAACACATTTTACCAGGGCTGCTTGTGGATTAAAAGGTGTATTAAAAATGAAATATAAAAAAAACGAAAAAAAAATTTGTTGATGGAAGAAGAGTAACTATAAATGTTCGAATCCCAACATAAAGTATACATTTTTCAATTGTTAGTTTATGGAATTTTTAGTTAAAAAATTGTTTAAGAAAAATTTTTTAAAACTGTTTTTTTCTCGGTTTTCTGTCAAAATAGAAAAAAATCTTTAGTGGACAACATATGACTTCCTTGCACGAAAATTCAAAAATAATTCGATTCTAAATTATAATTTTCAATTAATATTAAATAATCAGATGTTTAAACAAATATACCACATATGTGTTCGTGTCCAGATTATATAAAAATATCCATATATTATGTTCATCTATCAAAATTATTTTCGATTTTGGGCTTTATTGGACAATAAATTTGGACTTTATTTGGATCAATCAACGATTTGTTATCAACTTCTTTTCTCCAGGATTAAAACATACATAGAAGGAGTGTCTTCGTCACTCCTTCTTCACGTGGTGATTACAGCCTAATTTTCCATTCACACAGAAAGCAGCAATACTTCGTATAACCAAGCTGTAGTCCCAGTAGAAGTGCAATAACTTTTAAATCACCGCAGATATACCATTCAAATTGTTTATAGTTAATTTTTTTCAGTAACAGTTCCATGCTTTCATAAGTTTCTTTCATTTTGGCAGCATGGGTAAGTCGTATAGAGGGAAATTTGTTTCCAGTGTAGAGAAGTACAGCTTTCATGCTATTCTTTGAAGAATCTATAAATAAACGCCACACCTTTATTTTGTGTTCGTGACCAAGGGCTTCCATAAGACAAGCAATATTATTTCAGAAAACAGCTTAATTTTCAACAGAAAAACAGCTATAAAATTCATTTTGTCTATTTTCTAAATGCAATAACTATTTTTTGTGATGAAGTAGGTTAACCTTTTAATCTGGAGCTCAAAAGTTCAGCTTGGCTTTTAGAAAGATTCAAATATCGAATAAGATCGTTAAGATCTTCCTGAGTGAGAAGATTTGGTTCATAAGTTGAAGCTTGAAATGAAGGATTGCTAGTTAAATCATCATTACAGCTGTCATCGTCAGATTTATTTTCTTTTTCATTTAGTTTTAGAATGTCAGTTTAGTTGCTTTGTGCCAAAATCTTTCTTGATCAGTGTTATTAACCCGTGACTGTAAAAAATCTTTTACAATAAATAGTAATTTAATGATAACAATAAAAAAAAGTGAATATGAAATATTCATATTCAGGTCAGAAGTGTAGATGAGGAACAGAACGGACCCTAGAACTGAGCTCTGTGGAATCCTGGTGTTGTTATAGAAAAACGCTGACATCTCTTGATTGTAATTAACGCACAAGAAGCGACAATCTATATAGCTACGTATAACTAAAAAGTATGGTTGAGGTAGGCACGATTTTAATTTGAAAAGAAGAACTGGAGTCCAAAACTTGTCAAATGCTTGTTCCATGTCCAAAAAATTCGCCTAACAATACTGTTTATCTCCAGACACGTGACGATAGCACCAATAATTCTATTGGCTTGTACCACAGTCGAGTGATCGCCCGTAAAGCCAAGCTGATGAATGGATATCATTTCTTCACTTTCCAACACTGACCATTATTTGCGCAGAAACAGCTTCCAAATAACTTGGATAAAATCGGTAGAAGGCTATAGCCTATATGAAGATACCGAATGCGAAGGCTTTTCAGGTTTCAAGACCATTAAACACCTTCCATTCTGTTTAATATTAATTAAAAATTATTATTTAAAATGGTATTATTTTTGGATTTTCTAGTTTAATTCCAGTTTAATTTTATTTAATTATCCTAGAAGGTTTGTTTAATTTTATGTACATTAAAGTTACCTATACAGTGATTGAAAAGTAGACCCTCACAGTAAGAACATATATTCTGAGGCATACGTATCCGATCTTTAATAAATTGCAACAACTTTTATCGTTTAATTCATTACTTCTCTGATATTGTCGGATAATAAAAAAGATAAATACTTTTATCTTTTTTCCGCGTAGTTTTTCTTAAAAGTATATATTCTTTTATACACTGAAATGATTATCATTTAATTTAATTTTTTATTGTTATTTATTTTGTCTATTACTTAATCGCTCTTTGGTTTGGTATAATTCTAATCTATTTTTAACATTTTCTCTCTTTTTATATTCATTATCCTCTCTAAATTGAACATTTTCTTCCTATTTATATTCATCATCTTTTCTTAATTTTCTTATTGTTCTCTTGTTCTTAACATTTTATTTCTCTTCATCTTCTTATCGTTTTCTTGAGATATATTTCTTTATGTTATCTTTCTTTTTACTGTATGATTGTTTTTTTTTTTCATTTTTGATTATTTATCAAATAATTCAATATTAAAAGCTGAATATTTTACACCACAAGTTCGAAATTAACACTTGTAACTAGTAAACAGAAATTATACATAATATATTATTATCATTATATTTTATTTATACGACCAGAAATCTGAAAATTTTGATAATCAACTCATGAAGATGTGGATAATACGTAGATAATACGATGTGGATCTAGTAATATGTGTAATAATGAGACTTTTACTCTATCCTAATATTTCATGTAAGATTGATTATTGAATTAATAATTGTATAAATATTTTATGTTAATAAAAACTAATATTTTCTCAATTGTGTAACTGTTAACTTTATTAAATAATTGGAGGATCATATCTAACTTTGAAATGAAATAAGTTAGAATGAAGTGCAGCAAAAAATATACGTAATTTAATAAGCGTACAAGGAAGTCATGTAACGTCCACATACATTTTTTTTTTTTTTTTAGTTAAAATTTTAAGGAATTAAATGTTTTAAGTCGAACTCTCTTTAAGATGTAACACCGATATCAATTAATAGAATTTTCGGAATAAGCTTGCAGCTTCGCTAATTTCATGATTATAGATAACACATTTTCTGAGATATAGCAATAAAACCAATACAAACACGTATATATACTATAATATAAAAATACTTTTTAATCAGTTTTAACTTGTTTTTAATTAAAATTCCTGTAAAAACAATAATCTGCAAAATAATTATACGTATTTTGACTGATGCCTTATACTTTATAAGTCGGAAAACGAAAACATAAATCTGAATAGCCTTAAAATTTTAGAAGACTTATTTTGTAAATGTTCCTTAATGCTCAGTGTTATTTTTCGTCAGTATGAACATTAAAGAACATCAAAATTATTTTCTTTCAAAAAGTTTTTTATTCCTTGGGAATAACATTTCGATTGATGGATTAACTACAGAAGTATATCTATATCATAACTACTGTGCAAAACACTATGTAAATCAACGATACATAGTATATCGTATAACATATTTATGTGATTAAAAAAAAATAATAATAAAATAAATATTTATCTTATATTAATAACTATGGAATTAAATGTGTTATTTAAAAATTATGTTTATTTCCAGACACGAATATTATTGAATGTCAACACAATTATCAATTAAATTAACTACAAGCGTCAATAATTATCAAAACTGTCTAAAATGATAATTACAATCATTATCAATTAATCATTTGACATAACTGTCAAATAAAATAGCTAATGAAATTTAAAATTTATTCCATCAGCTCGAGTAGTGACACATTGTTTTCATCTTGTTCATATTAAGCAGGCAATTTTTTTGTTTTTAGTATTTATATCCAAAAATATATATTATCTTATTGAAATTTTTGGGTTAATTTCATTTTTATTTTCAAAAGTAAAAATGCCTATAATATCTATACCCGCATATGAATAGACTAAGGGCGAAATTAAATGACAAATTTGTAGTAATTGTATTAACTGTGTTTCTATATTGGCTATTTATTTAAATTTAAAGAACTGCTCTAAATATTTATCATACTTACAGAGTTTCTTTTGTGATAATCTAAACAGACCACAACAGCCGAGTTAGATTTTACAAATAAAAATATCTAAATTTTTATTTAGAATTGATAATTTTTTTTTTCCTTTGTGGTATGTTACCCCAAAGTACTAAAAGTAAGTACTTCTATGTACTTAAAAGTGAGAAGGAGCAGCTTTATAATTTAAAAACCTATAACGCCTTTCTACCGCGATTTTTAATTTACTACAATAATATATATGAATCGTAAACCATATTAAAAGGAATGCACGAAAAAATTGATAAATTTTTGCCTTAAAAACTACTTGCCTTAAAAGTAATTTCAGACGGTATAGGCTGTACTATAAAACATCTTTACTTAGATTTTTCATCACAATTTTTGTTTTATTTAATAAATGCTAGAACATTTCTTTATATAATTTAATAATTGGTTTGTTTTGAAATTTGTTTTTATATTTATTTTTATTTCATTTCCTTTATGACTATAGATTATAATCTCTTTTTAAGAATTTGCGAATTTGCTTAGAACTTTTTTAAATTAAAATATGAGTTTTTGAATTTTCAATCACATATTTGATTTCAATAATATTAATCATATCTCGTTTTTTGTATATCATTTTCTTATTTAATTTAAGACAAAAACCCATTATAAGGGTACGTGTTATTAAATAAACATTATAATAGGATACGGTTATTAGAGCGGAAATATTTTAATCAAAATTTTGTTTTAAAAGGGCGTAAAATGGAAAACTTTTGTTATATTATTGAACTGAATAAAGAAAACTTTCTATCAATAGACTAAATATTACTTAAGTTACCTTTTGTCTAGTTCTCATTCTAATGATTTTTTCTTACCAAATTTAATTTTGAACATAAGATACAAAACTATTTAATATTTTGCTTACAAAAATTTAGGATACAAAACATTATTTAGTATAATATTATTGCGTAGTATAATGTATATTTCTGTACAAATTTATAAACTTATTCGCGTAAATAAATTTCTTCCTTATGTTTCTTATTTCCTACTGTTTTAGAAAAGTAGAGAGCAAAAATTTGTATTAATGAAAAAGTAACTACACCTTTACCAAACATGTATTACTTTCATAGCATCATAGATTGCAGTTATGCTGCAAGAAGGAGAGAGTATGATAATCATTCAAAAAATGAGGAGTAGATTCTTTTTACATTTCTCAACGTTTATTGATTCAGTGTGCACAAAAAACAAAAAAACGTCGGGTAATATCTGTAATTACTATGTACGCGAGTTTGTAGCTTAATAACGTTTTACCGGAATTAACAGATTTTGATGAAACCCTGTCCAAAGACTCGTGTATACGGAACCGGTTTGTATTAAAATTTTGGGATCCCAGTTGGTAGGGTAGAGTTTCCCAAAATTTGCAATTATAACCCCACGTTTTTATTAAACACATGCATCGATGTTTGTTTACTATTTACAAAAAGAATTACCACAAAATTTCCCCTTCCCCAAAGATTGCAAAAGAATTTTATTTATTGAATTTTTAACAAATTTTTTTTATATCTTCTTAAATGTTGTAGTAGTGACCAAAAAAAGAAATTAAGCCTTTGTTGCTAGTGGGGGAGTCGATCAAAGTATAAAAATATAATTTTTTGGTTTATTTTATGTATTATTATTATTTTTCCACTATACAGAGTGATTCAGGAGGATATGGCAATACTTTGACAACTCATTCTAGAGGCTAAAAATAAGAAAAAAGTTCATATAAACATATGTCCGAAAACGCTTCGTTAGCGAGTTATACAGAGTGAAAGATTTCGCCCGAATTTCAGTTCTTCCGGGTAAATTAAGGCTTATGAAATTCTGGGAAGGTTAATTAAGGGGCAAATTCAATTGTTTCTTATGGTTTTTGAGCTGGGAAATCGAAAAAAATTGGTCCCAGAACTGTATCTCTCTTAGTTTCTAAGATATCCCATGTAAAACTCCAAAAATAGGGCCAAAAAACAAATTTTTTTACGTTTGACGTACAATAACGTTGTTAAATTGGCAATAAATCATATATTCTTTAAACATAAATTGTAGAGAATTTAATTATAAGAAGATTGATGTAAATAATGTCAAACAGAAAACAAATAAAATTTTCCCCCACGCAGGGACCACATATAGGAGAATTGCGGTATTCCCTGCCAATAACAATCTGCGTATTGACGCACTTGACCCACTATGCGGGAGCATCAATCTGGTTAATACTGCAATAACCTTTTTGCCTTCTAAATATGAACTCAATATCGGTGTTAAACAGTCCCGACTGATGAAGGTAGACCCCCAGGTATTTCACTCTGGGTTGTGTCACGATCTCTAACTCTTCCACTGGGACTTTATCAGGTGAAGGCTCCGCCTCCCTACCATCGCTATCATCTGCGTTTTAGCCGGCTCCAGTCGCAATCAACGGTCCACCATCCACCAACCGAAAGTCCTGATCACCTGATTCGCGACCATTTAAGTATAATAACAGTATCCTAACAATATACTGAATGAATATACGAATATACTCGAATATGTACTTTGGTGGATTAAAATTAAATCAAACGGAACCATGATATCAAGGTTATAATTATTAGATTAAATTACTTTTTTTGAGCCGGCCTCAGTGTCGAGTGGTAGCGTCTCGGCCTTTCATCCGGAGGTCCCGGGTTCGAATCCCGGTCAGGCATGGCATTTTTCACAC